>VYZU01038771.1:0-82101 GCA_013401355.1 Ceyx cyanopectus
AAAAAATCAAAACATGACAGCAATTAACTCCCCTCCACATGCCCCAATAAAACTACCTCTGTCGCTCACTCCGAGCTTTGTCACGTATGGGGCTGTTTACGGAGGACACAATACCGAGTGGGTTTATACAAGGCTCTTGTTTTAATTTTTGTTTTATATCCACTGGAACCCTCAAGTAGTGAATTCATTTCCTGATATAGTAAACATTTCTGATGGCCAGGATTCTTTCTCTTTTCCCAAATGAACACAACCCCCTGCTCTAACTCACCAGCAGTGCAGTCTACACAAACAGATCTGTCAGCTACAGTTTCAAAGAATGCATCTTAAGCACGCAGCGAGGAAAATAAACAAACAGCAACGCCTTCACGAGAGCCTGGTGGATCCCGCTGAGAGCTGGAACCTCTTCCCCCCAAAATCTGCTCGAGCCCTCAGCTGCATGTGGAAACAAACTACCAGCTTGTCCCCATATCCCAGGAAACAACCCCGCTCTGGCAGCCGCACACCGATGCTGCCGGCTCGCCACTGATCCATCTCTGCGGTCCCTCTGATTTGTGACCCTATCTGCACTATGCAAATATCTTCTGACAGCTCTCTTTTCCTGTCATTAAAACAAACAATGGCCCCTGTAACCAAAAAGGAAATCAGTAACAGGCGAAAGCTGTTCTCTCTTTTTCTTTGCTTCTTTTTCTCCCTAATTAATTAATTAATTAATTAATTAATTTTTCCTGGGTCTGGGACTATTAATTACCCTGAAATATTTACAGACCTTTTCCTCTCCCAAACTGTTTTACTCATCCTAGTGGTTAACCCAAAATGTCTAATGTAATTTGCTCTTCTAAAAATGAAAAAAAACCAAACCAAACCAAACAAAAACCTCAGTGATAAACCAGCTGAAAAACACCTCCTGTCTTTTTTTCTGATTTACATATCTCTTCATCCATACACATACAGACAATTAAAAAAACCCAATAACTAAGGAGGATTTGAGGAGCTTTTAAAACAGTTCCCAGTCTGCCTGGAATAAGTTAAATATTGTTCTGAAAATGGAGAAAAACAAAGTAATGACAAATAAGAAGGTATTGGTGCTGGATGTGAGCAGGAAGGCAGACCTTCCTCTCATCCAGCCTGGACTGAACTACACATCCAGCCCAAAAAGCTGCCTTGCTGGTGATCATGCCTTCCTCTGACCACCTGTTTCTAGCCCATCCCAGCACCCAGAAGCTCTGGCTTTGTTTTCAGTGTGAAAGAGGCTCAATCCAGAGACCTGGGGGTACTTACTCCTGGGTTTCTCTTGTCTTTTAAATAATATGATATATAAATCCTAAATTGGTACAGTTTTCCACCCCATCGCACAAGCTTTGTGCCTGTAGGGCTCAACTGAAGTCAGTGGTGTTAATGTTGACATAGGATCATGATGACCAAGTGAGAAATTAGTCCTGTAACACTTGATTGTCTTCTGCAAACATTTCTAAATGGTCTTAATGGTTTTGTTTGCAGTATGTGTTGCTTACTCCTGATTGTACTTCTGCCAAGTTGTACTTTTAACTGTAAACACTGGCCTCAGAAAATCTGAAGTAAAGAAAACCAGAAAAGATGTTCAAAATAATGTTACAACCTAATTTAATTTATCCCTTGGTAATTGCATTTGTAGGAAATGAACAACACAAACAGAACTGAAGCCCTTCCAGCCAGCACAATTGCTTTCACATGCAGACACATTGGTTACAGCCAGCACACAGTTAAGTCTCCAACCGGGTCACAAGAAGGGTTTGGAAGCTGTGGGGGTGTGAGCTGACCTGCCTTAGGTCCCTGCTCGGAGGTGCCACCTACTGAATGTCAGTCCTGCTTACCACAGTGATCCAGCCTGGTCAGCTCTTAATTCTAGGTCCCTTCCAGCCCCTAATTTCTGTGATTCTGTGATTCTGTGATTCTTCCAGCACCAACCGACCCACTCCACATGTCGATCCCAGGGGCAAATACAGTGGGATGACTACTCACCAAACTCAATTAACCATGCAACTGTAGTCCTGTCTCCTGGCCCTGTTCCAGTGAGATATTTACATGCTCACCTAATTGTAATTGTACTAACTTCTCTGAGTAAATCCCACGGAAGTTAGGCCTGGATTTGCAAAGGCTGCAGGAACTTCACAGACATGTTTGATACACTTGTTATTATGTGTACAGTTTCTCTGGCCATTCCTGAGTCCTTGTAAACTGTGCAGCCTGACTATTAGCAGTTCAACTATTTGTTATTTGCTCAACTTGTGGGATTTATTTTTCATTTGTGCTCTTCTCAGGGAGTTTCTGTTTATCTCTGTCATGCTGAGGACTTTCTCCGCTTTAATTTGAGGAGTCCCAAACTCAGGCGCAGCTCTCAAAACTGGTTATGCAAACCCCCCACTGAGCAGAGCCACATGAACATGGATTTGCACAAGTGTTTCTCCAAGGGTTCCACTTTACACCAGTATCTGCAATGTGTCCCCCTCCTCCAAGCACTCCAGCCAGTAGTGCTGTACCTGCCCCCTTGCTTGCCAGAAGCAGCCACTAGGAGAATCGCCATCCTTGCCAAAATAAACTAATGGTTTTTATTTGAGGGAGGACTTGTAAATAGTATTTTTCTAGCGTTCACCCAGTGGTAAGTGGAACTTCCTGTGTGATGAATGCTGTTTACAGTGCAGCTCTGTTTGTTGTGAAACAGGGAAAAAAAAAAAAAGGCATTTTTTTGCACTTGCCGGCAGTGTGCCAGTGCGGTGGAGGAAGGTACATCCCCTCCTGCTGTCACTCTTGCATGAAAAGCCAGTGCCCCGCTTCTTGCTCTGCTTCACACTAAAAGCCCACATGGATGCACAGGATTTTCAGGTTCTCGGGGTAGCAAATTTTAAGAAAGATGAATGGGGAAGTTGTAAACTGGATCAAGGAGCTTAGACGTTTTCCCTCCAAGTCTTGCCATGGCTATGCCACTCTAAGAGTCATTAAAGGGAAGACACGATACGCCCTGCAAGGAATGATAAGCTGCATCTGCCTGTAGATTCACAGTCAGTGAAAGCTCATTCCCAGATAGAGGAAATGTTAAGTAGCAGGCAAATTTCTGAAAACCAACTCTTTCTGGGCCAACATAAGGCACAAGGGGCTTGGGTGTGGGGCAGAACCTGGTGTGGCACAGAAGGAAGATGGATCAGAGTGCCAGAAGTCCCATTTCTTCTACTTTGTCTCTCCAGGTAGTTGTGGCTTCTCCTACACATCCCAAGAAACCTACACTTTCGCAATGATGAAATCACACTTTTCTCCCACAAGGGAAAAGGGAGTATTTTTCTTCTTGCTTTTTCCTGTTTTTACCATTTTCAGAGTGAAAGGGAACTCTCTTTGCAGATGGAGCGTAGGAATGGGAGAGTTCTGGTGTCTCTGCAAATGCCACGTAGTCCTCCTGAAACCCTGCCTCTTCAACCATTCAAGACCTGCTGTTTTCCTCTCCATATACCATCCTCAGAGAGGAGGAAAAAACACCTGGAAGCTACTGTCAGCTCCAGGGCGGTTTGGAAATCTGAAGGGTTTGAAGGATTATACATGAACATCAGATCAACTAAGGTCACTGTTGTTATGACTCTGGCAGTGTGAATGGCATCAGTCCAGATTTCCAAGAACTGAAGATGCTTTAGTTCCTATCTTTGATGCAGCCCCAAGCTCTGATCACTCTTCCCCTCAACATTCATGTTTTAGATAAGAGCTGGGTGCAAACTTCTACTGCTCCAGAGAGTACTTTTGTCCCCAGGCTGGGAAATAGTTGTCAGCTTTAGAGATGCTTTAACCCTCTTTTTCCAAGTGAGGTATGTCCTCTCTTCACCTTTACTTTTATGCTTCTCTTTTCCTTCCCTATTTAAAGCTGATTCCTCTGCTGGCTGGGTTTGCCACTCACCTGTTCCTGCCACTGAAGAATGGCTTGAACACTCTTTTGACACTGTCCCTTGCAAATGGGTTGCTCTGCTGCAGTCAATGAACATAGCGTGGGAAAAATGCATTAATACTTTAATCTGTAACACTGAGGATGCCTATAAATAAACCCTTCATTACAGTATTTATGTATTATTACATCATGTAGCCACTTAAAACAGAGAGCAATTGGAAGTGTTGAATAATGTAAGGATAATCGCCTCTACATTAGTTCCACTGTCATTGGCATTATGTATTGCTTGGTGATATTGCCATGCTCGTTGCTTCGTCCAGTGTTGCGTGACATTGGTGGTGACGTTAGAGCATCAGTGGGCCCTCTGCGAATGGCACACTGTGCTCAGCATGACACGTGTAGCTGGCTATTATATAATACAGGCACTTCAATGGAGAATTTCGGCAGCACATGTTTTTTCCTGACTGTTTCATTCTAACAAGGTGTCCGTTTCTTGAAGGGTTGCTTTAAAGCAGCCATCTAAACCTGCCCATCATGCAATGCACCAGCACCCTCATGTATGGAGAAGGGAGGTTTGCATCACAATGGCCAACCGTGCATCTTAAGAATCGACCCACTTCATGCTGATGAGGCACAATGGGTGCCAGGTGGCTCCTGCCCACTATGATGCTTTCTCCAGCCAGAGACACAGCAGAGAGAGATGGTGATGGCAGGAAACTGAGATGTTCAGAGCTCGGCAGGAAGCATTTCAGTGGTGAAACTCAAATTCATGTCGCCTGGATCTGGTTCTGGGGCATACAGACTTCCTCCCAAACCAAATCAGATTACTTAAAAATGCTATTAAATTACACAAAAGCATTATAATGCTTTTGGGTTTTTTTTCTGGTTTTGTTTTGTTGGTTTTTTTTGTAGCTGCTCTTCTTCCATTTTCAGAAGAGAGGAGTGGGTGGCTACATGCTTGGTGTGACTGTGCTTAGACCATGCCTGAGTAGCTTTCTTGATGACTACAGATTTCAATTTCCTCAGTTTTGACAGGCTTCCCCTTAAGGAAGTTCAACAAAACAAAACCCCTTTCTCTTGACTTGAATGTCTTGCTGCTGGTTTTCATGGCAGGGATGCTCATCTCAATTACACTGTGGTCAACAGCATTCAGTGCCTTATTGATCGTCACTTGTCAAACGAGCTCCTGTGTGGCATTGAGGACCAAGTCCAGAGGAGGATCTCCACCGCAGTGTTTGGAAGGGGCTGCTCCAGAAAGTAATCATTTCAGATGTTGAGAAACACTTCTCTGAACCTTGTCCTCGCACGACACATGACTGATTTCTGCACAAAGATCTGCAGTCGATTTTTATTACAGCTCTGATTTAGCTGCTTCTTTGATTTATCACAACAATGCACATTCAATATCTTTCTGCTGTTCCAGAGGCCAGAAATATAACTCTACTCATATGTTTGTCTTCTTAGGACTTGGGATTTCACAGATTCAGCAACTCATTCATAGATTTCACAGGGTTTAAGGCCAGAAGGAACCATGGGAACATCTGGTATGACTTCCTATATTTCAAAGCCATTCAGTTCCAGCCAATTAGCCCAGTACTGAGCCCAATAAGTAGCTCTGCTGCATCTTCCAGAAAAATCCAGATCCAGACATACCAAGATAGGGGAACATGAACACATCAGAAGTTGGAGGCTCACATCTTACTTGGTTTTGAAGCTTACATGAAAAAATGTGCTTTGTTTCTAATCTGCTTTTGTTTGGCTTCAGTTTTGCACCTTTCTCCATTTTATAGCTGAGCAGCACTGCCTGGCAAGCTACAGTCTTCAAACTTTTGAGTTGTCCAACATCTGGACAAAAGGCAGATGTATCAGATGTATCAGAAATATTTGAGAGTCAACTATATTGCAGCTCTGATTGTTTAAAAACAGTTTTAAAAACTTTTTGCACCATTGCTCTCATTATTATTTGCTCTTAAATAATTCAGAGAAAATTCACCTGGGATATTAAAAATTTTTTTAAAAAATATTCAGAAAATTGTTCAGAAATCAAATTTGTTGATGCTAAAATAATTTATAGCTGAAACAAGGGCTTTGACCAGCTTTGCAAAAGGTTTTCTGAACACCTCACCCCTCTCCCTGCATAGAATCATAGTACTTAATTACTTTTTCCCCATCCCTTTCTGACATAAGATGGAGACAGATCTATCTCTCATGCCATTAAGTCAATTTTGCCAGCTTTCAAATTAGTTATGCACTCTTATTCTGCATCCTTTCTATTTTTCAGTGGCTATATCATTCACTGGGACTCCTGATCCTGAAGGGCTAGATCACTGCCTTAGTTTGTCCTTCTGGCTCTTTCTCAAGGACATAATTTTCTCACTGTTGCCAGTTCGCACCAGAAGCTTTTAAGTTTTCTTCGGTATTATCCTTCCTTCCTTTTTTTTGGGGAGGGCAGAAATTTTAATACTACATGAATGACCTTCTGAAAGAGGTTCATTTCACTTTCTGAACTCTGTCTTGCTCTCCTTCATTCAAATGTCATTGGTTTTCATTATTTTTAGCATATTTCATAAATACCAGTGGAAGAGCTGAGAAGGATCAGATACTTGTCTCACATGGATTTCTCCATCTTTTGCAGTACACAAAATTCAAGTCAAGAAAGCCGCTGCTTATGCTGAGGAATGCCATAGCTGCACGCTGCCAGGCAGAAATGCTGGTGACGTTAGTGGCAGGAATGTGGGTATCACCTCGTTGCAATGTTGCTAATACTCCCAGCTTTTACCTCTGGGCCTGAAGAGCCACGTCATCTGTCTAGCTGGGAGTCATGCTCTAAACTTGTTTTGGAGAGCTGGTGAGTGATCCTAAAGACTTATAGCTAAGGAATGTGGTTGCATCTCATACAGCACTGTGTAAAAGCATCCAGGTTGGGGGACTGTTGGCCTCCCAGCAATCACAGAGTGTGGAAGGGCAATAAAATCATTAATATTAATAGTACTGGCCTCAGAAAGGCACCCCAGGGCTCCATCAGTGAGTGTGAGCCCAGCACGCAAGGAGCAGAGCAAACAAGAACACAGTCCCTTCGCTCGAGGATGAGACATACCTGAAGGCTGTAGGCACGGCCAGGTACTGCATGTTCCATCTGGAAATGGGCTGTTCACTTCATCAGCTGAGGGTATGAAAAACAAATCTTTTTGGTCCTGAGACCATGCTTTGGCTGGTAGGAGGAGAGCGTCTGGACAGAGGCAGCCTATCTGTGGAAAGAAACCAACCAAAAAACAGATGTAAAATGTGTGGCACAGCCTGTCATTTCTGGAAAATTCTGACTTCCTTCTTTCTGGGTATTTATACCATTCACTTATGAAATAGTTGCACATCTCATGCTGCTAAGATACTATCCCCACATGGCTCCTACCAGTTTCACAGGCAAGGATCTGAAGGAAGGGAGAAGCTGAAGGACCAAGTGGTAGGGAAAGGCTCTGGTGAAGGCAGTAGCTGGTCTGTTTCCCTGGCCACACCAACTCCCTCCTCCAGTCTTGCAACAGCCTTGGGAGAGAAACAGTCAAGCCGAGCAGAGATGTGACCTGCTCCTCTGGATTGAGGGCTCAAAGGTCTCCAAATGGCCAAGGCATTTTGGTGTGGGTGTGCAGGCTCAACCTCTTCTTCATTAAAAAAAAAAGATAGTAATAATTAAAAAAAAAAAAAAGATATAAAACTGCTGAGAGGGAGTCAAAGGGGATTTTTCTTTTATTTCTTGGCCCTCTTGCTACTTCTGTGGGAACCCAGCAGTATTGTTTCCAGAAGGCTTGGTCTCTGTCACCCAAGTCTTTGGCATGTTTGGGGACACCCTTACTACTTCTCTTTCCTTCCCTGCAGGAGAGTCCAACTCAGCTCTGACCGCAAAGCCCAGGAGGCCTTGGAGTTTGTCTGAAACAAAAGAAAAAATTGCGAAAGGCGGTGGTGTCAAATAATGCTTCCATTTAGTAGGAATTTTGCTCCCCTTGCATTCCCAGGCAGCACCTGCTGTGTGAGGCTCTTGGCCAGCTCCTCTGAGCCTCTGTGGTAAAACAAACAAAAACAGCAGGGAAAAAAATTCCCCTTTATAACGCCTGTTATCCTCAGGCTACCTTCCAATGCTGCCTCGCCTCCCCATGTCGACGATACTCTCCAGGGTAACAGGCTACTACAGGGCCAGAAAGCCTTTTGCAAATGAGCAGTTGAGCAATGGACGAAGAGACCCTGTCATCTTGAAAACAAGGCTGTTTTCCTTCTCTTCCCTCACATCTAAATGCAGAAAAGTTCTTACTGATATCCCAGCCAGGCAAGAAAAAAAATAGGAAAGAAAACGACATGTTGTTACTTCCATAGCGAAAACAATTTGTAATTATCCTTCATTAGGGGAAAATGGGGTTGGGAAGGAAAAGGAAGGATGGGCCAGGTGGATGGGACATGGTCTTTGGAGATGTTTATAACCCTCTGCTCAGCCCTTGTTCTCCACTGCTCCACCCCACGTCACACCATTTCAGGGTAGTTTTGAGGTTATTTTGTGCTATGGTGTAACTGGCTGTGCTGGAGGTGGTTAGTGTTTATCTGGTGTCTAGCTCAAATGCCTTTTACCTGCTTGGCCCCTGGTGCTGCTGGTGGGGACTTGTGTGGCCTTTGGGAAATGGGCTAACCTCTTACAGGGGTTTAACATCTTTCTTACCTCACATACACCCTGCCTGTTCTGCATGTGATCAAACAAGGAAAAAAAATAAAGACTTCAGACCTTGGTTTTGATCCTCCCTTTAGACCACAACTCCCAGAGAACAATCCCTCAGCCAAATAAGCCCATGTTTGATACAGACAGAGATTTACAGGCTTTTGTGAGCATCTGGCCTGACCTTCATAGCAAAAGCTATTGAATAACTGCCGGCACCCATAGCAGATACAAGGAGCCCGTGACCCTTGCTCTGTACACCCACACTGCCTTGATCAGACAAAGCGCCGTGTTAGACATTCTCAGCAAACCTTTGGGTCTCTGCTTTGGATAGTCTCCCTCTTATTGACTGAGGGTAAAGAGCGAAGATGCAGGAAGATGGAGTCACGTGCTGGGAAATTTTAAAGTTTGTGAAAGCAATGGGAAAAGTACATGAGACATTCCACTCTTGTCTTCATCAGAGCTTTCCCATGGAATGGGTCAACACCTCTATACAACTCAACACATTCAGGAGAGACAGATCAGCTCCTCATTCTGTTGAAAGTGGTGTTTTAAGCTCTAGCTCTGTAGACTACCAGTCTGTCTGCCATGGCATCTCTGCACACTTCAAATGAAAGATATTCTACAAAGGGCTCCCATTCCTTCTGTGGACTACTGTTCTGAGCAGCTGTACTTGATGTCCCATATGCATGTCCTTATTTTTGAATGTACTACTAAAAACATCACAGAAAAAGTTCAGATGCCACCTGGAGACTCTCCATAGTCTAAGAGTGAGGTATTGCATCACTGTCCAAAAATAATTTCTGCTTCTAAACACAGTCCCTATACTTATAATGTGAGACATAACTCCTGTTCTGGCCATATCTGGAAGTGGTGATGACAGAGCCACAGCTTCTTGGATGCAATTATTCTTCACGAAGTTATGGGATTGTTCCTCCAACTAGGCATAGGTGTCCAACTTAGAATCACATTAAATACTCTGCAAAAACTACTCTGTGTTGACTAGACCACCTGTGACTATTCCAGGAGTTTGGATGCCCAGCTCATTTGTGAAGACCTATGCTGGAGACGGATGAAGTGAGGGGGGATGAGTAGAGGATAGGTGATGTTGGGCCCCCTAATTCCCAACTGAAAACATAGTGTTTTCAAAACCAGCACTGAACCTCAGCCGTAAGTCTTATACTTGCTAAGGACACCAGTATGCGATGATGACCCACATGTGTGAAACCAGAGTCAAACAGGCCCATTTGTCTGAACCAATCTTGACATTATTCCTCTGATATTTTGCTGGCACTGTTTTTTACACATCCTCTTGAAACTCTCCTGTCTTGTTAACACAACCCTTGTTGACTTAGGAGTTTTAGCCATCACTTCATATTCTGCAACAGAAAGCTTAACACTGGAATTAACACTGGAATTACCACAAGTGACACTGCTGGAGAAGGTCCCAAACCACCTGCCAGGGTCCACTGCTTGTGCTCACAAAAGCAACCATCCCGTCCCAGCACATATCCTCCAGCACAGGGGTCTTCACTACCACCCTTTAGTTGCAATTCCTTCTCCTGACTCCTGTCCTCCATCCACACCCCTAAAACTAGCAACAGTGTGTGGGCTTTGCGTTCTCTGGCTGAAGGTACCATTTAAGTGGTTGGGACAGCGCGAGGAGCCTGTGTAACCACCACTGGGACTGGGCCCTGCACAACCAAATCGCCTCAAATAACCCAGCTTAAGTGTCAGAGCCTACACTGGATTAAGTTTCACATTCTGGCTGAGGAAGAGCTTCCCCAGCAGGACTCAGGGTAACAAATCCCTTGCTCTTGCAGCAGGGCCCCATAAAATGAATGATTCTGGATCTCACACTCCCGAGGAGGTCTTGGTTACTCCGGCAGTCCTGCTCATAGCAGGAGCAACCATAGGGGAGTGAGGGAGGGCAGGCTGGTTTGGCAGGAGTTGTTCTGAGTGGGAAGGAGCACCAGGACTCCGCTCTTCCCTCCCATCTATACTTTTGCATAGATGTTAAATTTCAAATAAACCAAAAAAGCTGAGAGTGGGTAAACCCCAAGGCTGAGATTGAATCAAATACATCCACTTGAATTCCTGCTCTGCTACTAGTGACAGAAGGCTCCCAATTCCACTCAGCTCAGACTTCCCTGTGAGCAGCACAGATTTCATTATGTTTACGGGGTGGCAAAAAACTGAGACAGTTCCTCCTTGCTCCATGTGCCCCGGGGGGCCAAAACACTGCTCACTCACTCCCTTTTGGGAGTAGTACATGGCATCCCCTAGGCAGCCAGTGCAGCCACCTCTCCATCCATGACAGAGCCTTGAACTCCCCCACTTCTCCCTGGAACAGGGAGGTTGGTCCCTGAACTATCTCCAGCCTCTTGTTATCTTGCTTTCCTTGTCAACCACTGAACTGTGAAGCGGCAATGGAGAGAAAAATGAACTCTGACCTCATTTTTCCCCCCCTACAATTAGCCAGAACTGTGCCTTTTATTTTTTTTTTCCCTCCCCACTTTTTAAATGATTAATAAGACAATTTGGTCCTTAGCTTCTGCAGTGATGCGAGTGTGCTGACAAAGCACTGTGATGCCTCTTCCAGGTCACCCAGCAGCAGGCCATGTCTTTATGAAAACATAAAAATTGGAGGGACTTATTTGAGGAATTTGGAGACTGAGACACAGGAATTTCGCCCTTCAGACGCTGGCAACTGCATGTCTGAAGTGGTCTCTGAGCTGCTGTGACTTCCATGGGAAGGAATAGATGCTTAACAGCAATCTCTGAACTCTGAAAAACAGACTTGTATTTAATTTTTTCCCTTCTTTTGTTACGTTTCTTTTAAATATGCAGCTGCTGCCCTTTGCCTGCTTTATGTGGCAACGGAGTCAGGGTGTTTGCAGCAAACCCCAGATCTGTAAACACCCTCCATGGCAATGCACAGGGGATTCCTTGCTCCTGCTCACCCTGCACCTGAGCATCACTCTTTCAAGAGCTTCATCCCTCTTCTGAGCTTCCTACACTCCTATTGTGGTGGGGAGAGGGAATTAAGTCCAGGCAGGGTTTTATTAGAAAATAAAACTTAGATCCTCCTTCCTATGTCTGTGTCCACTTCGTGCCACCTGATGCATCAGGAGACAGAAGAAGTCTGTCACAAAACCCGTTTTGCCAGGGTTGGAAGGACTCACATGACAGGAAAGCTCCAGCAGTGGCTGGCAAGGAAAGGACCTTTGCTGAAGCACCTGTGAATGGGTAAAACACTGGAGACCAGCACTGGGTGGGAACAATCCTGCATTGGCCTCTGGTTGATGGCTTAACAGCCTGTTTGGCTTTCTCCCCTAACAGCAGGTAGCACCTGCCCACTGGTCCTCTCTATTAGAAAGCATCACTTTAGGAGCTGCTTTTCACATCACTCCAAACAGACTCCTCCCTATGACTGGGGCTTGAGAAAGCCAAGGTGTGCAATACATTGAAGATGTTTTGAAAGCAGTTGAATGCACAAGCAACCTTGATGTGTTAGAGAAACTATCTGCTCTTGTCAGTGATTGTAGAGTGGTCTGTAGAGGAAGTGATGTGATGATGTCCCTGGGTGCTAGCTGCAGGTCACTTGGCAGGAGGACGAAGGCATGCTCTGGGCTGAGGGACAGCCAGAAAGACTCACTGAGTGGAGAAGAAACCATAAGGGAGCACGAAGTCTCCTCCAGAGCCTTCAATGCAATGGGAAACCTTTTATTACATCTCCTGTAATAAATGCATTTAAGGCTCAATGCATTTCAAGGCTACAATACGTGCCTAAGAGAGGAATATTCTGGGATCAAGGCTCTTGTGGTGGAGCATTTCCCTGCCCTTTCCAGGAGGCCTCCCCACCTATTTCAATCTTACTCAGAAGAGCTGCTATCTGTGCAGATGTTCACAAAAGGGAGGACTCAAAGAGGAGATTTCTTCATTACCTCCAACAAACTCCCCCTTTTCTCTAGCAGATGCTTCCCACTCCTCCCACTGTGCAGCTGGGACAGGGAGCAGATTACGTCAAAATTTACAGAGCTGTTAGATATGGCCTTCAGCATGGCCATGGAAAATGAAAGAAACAGCAGTCGCTGTGCCTGGACAAGCATGCTGAAGTGCCAGAGACGTCCCACTAGTTCACATATGCCACTTAATAATTAAAAAACTCCCATGCAATTGTTTAGCAAACGTGAATTTTTAGTCATTGTTATGAATTTTTTACTGTTGTACCTCTCAGGAGCAAGTCTGAGCGGGCTACCATCATGCTTTGCAATCTGCAAGCAGCCAGGGAGGCTGAATTCCTTTCTCTGGGAGTTGACAGTCCAAATAAACAAGGCAGACAAAGGAAGGAGGGGAAACAGAAGCTCAGAGGAGGTGAAGTGAGTTGTCCAAGGTCACGCAGCAGGTCAGTGCCAAAGCTGGGAGCAGAACCCATGCTGCCAGCTCCTGCTCTTATGCCCTATCTCCCTGAGGAAGACTGGGCCAAAATAATTTATGAGACAAAGAACTTCTCTCACACTCCCCCTGGCACCATGAAGTTCTTCAGCTTGTTCAAATAAAGCACAGCCAGATAGAGAGGCAACTGGGCACTAGTTACATTTTGGTTTGCTAAGTCTTTGTTTCATCGCATTAGCAATGTCAGAAAAAGTCTTTACCTGATAAACTTGCCCATCGTCTGGGTTGAAGTATCAGTCAAGGAAGGGTGTTTCTTCAGGCCACTGATCTGCGGATCTGGATAGCAGGGTTCAAGGCTGCATGGTAATCTCCAGTCCCTAAGCCAGCACGGCTGTGAGATGAGGTGCCCTACTACTGCATACTGGCACCGAGACTACAGTGGAGGTGCTGACAAGCAGCCTGGGCAGCTGCAGGGAGAGAGAAGGGAGAAAGAGCAGTGAGATGAGATGAACTGGTCATACTCCATCATGATTTACCTCTGGAGGGAGATGAAGAAGCTGATGAGGCCCTAGTGAGACATCTTTCTTGAGTGCAACCAGGCAGTGGACCATTTTGATGTGGTTTCAGAGTGTGGTGGATGTGGTGCAGCTGCTGCTTGTGGGTAGATTATAATCTTGGGAATCACCGTCTCCCCTGAGAAGTAGGAAAAGCCAGCAAGGGAGTAAAGCTGCATCCTTAGGGACTCACCTGCTCTTTGCCTGGGGTAGAGAATCTTGTGCTCTCCTGATCCCACTGGAGGCATTACTGCTTTCAGGTTCCATAATTCCTCTTTCAGCTGTTTCTCAGGAAACATGAGGGTCCTGATGCACATCGTCCATCCAGGTGCACGTACCTCACCATCAAAGTGGTACTGGCCAACTCTCCCTTCATTCCCGTAGATGACAAAGTATTAGCAGAATACTTACACGTAAAGGGCTGTCAAGCTCAGACTCCAGACCTCAAGCACTCATCTCCCCTGTGCTATGAGGTAATAGCCTTCCTGAAACTCAAATGCCCTCCCTTCCCAGCAGTGTCATCCTTTCAGGAGCTCGCTTCTGAAAAGGGCTGTGGCATCACATGAATACATGCTTGGGAAGATGCAGAAGTTATTAATCTTGGATTTGCAGTTGATTAAATGATCTTTCATTAACATGTTAAACAGGACATCTGTTTAACATCTCCACTTCTCTCTTCCTCCCCAGTTAATTTTTTCTTGCAGCACAAGGAGGGCCCAATCTCAATGGCAGGCTGGGCACGTGGAAGCCTCTCAAGCCACACTGCCTGGCTGAAATATCACTTGCTGATGTTGTTAATTATCTACAAAAGGTGCATTTTCACCTGCATAATGTTTTGTTGTTCAACTACTTGACTGCTCTAAGGACATGTGCCACCCATGCCTTCAGTGCCCCTGATCCTCTCAGACCAACTGAGACTCAGGTGATTCTCAGGGCAAGAAAAGGACCACAGCAGCATCTGCAGGAGAACAGGGTAGTAGATCAGGGTTGGAATAGGAGACAGTCCAAAAGACTCAATTTATGCCATATGAGATGTCTTTGCATGGAAGAGCACGTGTATTGGTCCATCCTCCTAGTACACTGTCCTGTGAGCCATTCTGCCTGGCAGGATCTGCTAATTCCATCCTTCATTAGGCTTTGAAATGGCAATGTCAGTGTGGACATGCAATGAAAAATGCTGGGCCCAAATCTTCTGTTGGTGTCCCTTTGACGTCAGAGCCACCAAACTCAGCAGAGAGATTTTTGACTGATCACCCGTGAATGAAAGCACTCAAAGCTGCTGGCCTGGACCTCCACAGGAACCTTGCCCAAATGATTTTTTGGCCTGGAAATGGTAAGAGTTAACCAGAATCAGAAAGTCTGGTTTCAGCAGGGTCAGAAACTACCACAGACAGCATTCCTCAGGGTATTTCAGCACCTCTACCTCCAGCCAAATCCCAAAGCGGGCAGAGGAATGTGAAAGTTGAAAAAAAGGTTGACTGAACTTTCCAAACTGGATAGAAGGGTCGAGTGCAGCTTGGTTCAAGTCTTGGGTGAAGGCTGGGTATGGGCCTGTGTCTGCCGGAGAAGGGTCACGCCTACCTGTCTCAAACAAAACGTCACAGCCATTTGGCAGGAGGGACAGTAAGGAAGTGGACTCAGCTTTATCCTCAATGAACATCTGACTGTGACAGGAAAAATATGTGGCTTAGCAAATCTGTCGCTCTCAGCAGTTTCAGTTCAGCAAAGGGCTGAGGCGTTGGCAGCCAACCATGGGCACGAGTTACCTGCTCACAGCTCCATGGCCGAGCAAAGCCTCCGTGACTCCAGGGGTGCCACACATGGGCACCCAAGGGGAACACAGCTCCATGAGGGCATGAAGCTGGCACAGCTTCATCCCACTCATGCAAGAAGAAGGGCAAGTGCCCAAGGGCTGCTTTGAGATTCAATGTGCACTAGAAGGACTTCATTGCAAGTGATCCACATGACACACTGACAAATCCTCAACTCAATCCTCTAGGCCATCACCAGTTTTTTGTGTGACTTTAGGCAAGTTAGGCAGACCTAATTTTCAAAGAAGTCCTCAGGAAAACCATGGAGATAAATAAGCAGGAAAATTACATTCTGCAATACTGTGGAGATGAGGAAAGGATGCCACTTATGTACAAAGGATGGGAGTTATGCTACAAACACACGTTCACCCAGTTCAAGACAAGGCTATGGGCCCTGCTCATTCATCCACTTCTGAATTCGAATAAATATCTCTTGACAGAAAAGCAAATGCCCTTTACAGGTAACTGGAGGTGCTGCTTAAATGAGTGTTTTGAGGAATACAATCAGGTCTTTGCTGTTCTCCCTCCATTCTTCACTCTCCCTCCTACATCAAAGAGTTTGAATTGGCCACAAACAGCAAGTGATGACAGAGAAGTTGTTTAATCATTAATAAGGATGGACAATGGTTAGGCAGGCAGCTAAGTACTCTGGTTATACCTAATCAGCCAGTTTCTTGTTGCTGTGTCATTGAGTTTGGGGTTTTCTTTGGCAAGCTAGCCCTGGCTAAAGTCTTTTCAGGAGTTAATGAGCCAGAGGAGAGTCATCTTCCCCATGGGCACATTTTGAGCCTACGGTTCTTGCAGGTTTTCCTGGCAATCACTCGCAGAAGCATGGCTACAATCAGGGTTGTAAATGCTGTCTCTCTGATGAAGAGCTGCATGGCTTGGAGCAACCTCAGCAGGGCCTCAAGGAAGAACACACCTTAGATCCAGGCCAAACCCACTGGTGTTGGGGTAGGGGCAATGTCTGAGCCCACAGAACATCAGCTTCAGCTGATATCAATAATACATGTTTCAGGGGTACTGTAACACACATCCAGCTTCTGTGGCTGAACTCGGTTGAGGGCTGTCAGGGGCACAAGCACATTGCAGCCTCCCCTCCCAACCTCGCATTCATCTGGATCAGTCTCTCCTCGGAAAAGAGTTCAGAGTACTCACGACACAGGGCTCTGGCTGCACAGGAGGGAGGACAACCAGCAAAGCTGCTCTCGGCAAAGCCACCCCCAGGACTCGCCCTATTTCTCAAAGAAACCTGTTCAGAAACATCCCAGGATCCACAGAGTGACATTCGTTGGCACTAAAACCTGGGCCTTTTCTGCAGGCGCCTGTTAGGTATCCTCAGCCTGTGAGGAAAAGAAAAATAAAAAAAGGTGTTCTGATGTGATTCTGGATTGTGTCTGAGTTGACAGCTGATACGGAACAAGAGGAGAGAGATAATCAGATTCACTGCTCTGGAAAAAAATAAAAAAGCCACAAAATCTAATGCTTACCAGAAAGAAGGGCTGGGGAGCTGGGGAGAATCTGGCCACCTCTTTTGGGATTGGTACTGGGAATTAGCATTTTGGGGAGGGGGCAAAGTTTGCAGTCATAGAAGTGACTTTAACCAGTTCGGGTCTACTGCCTCTTGAGAAACACACAGGCAGCTTTGAACGCCGACAAAAACAAGTTTTTCACTAAAGTCAGCACTAACAAGCTCACGCAAAGTTAAAAGAGGGAACTGCAGGCCAGTTTTTGCTTCTCCCACCAGTAAGGCCACCAGCTGAATCCTGACCTCAGCATGTTTTTGGTAGGTGACAGCTTAAAAGCAGGAAGGACATGCACAGGAATATGAATACACCATGAGCCACCTGAATCCTCCTCTTAGATGTGAAATGAAACCAATAATCAACCATTTCGCAAAGTTCCAACAAAGTTCAGAGCTCTGATCTGGTCCATGTAGTCTGGACACTTATATAAACATCCTGACTTCTGAATTGCATAGAAGATTGGAACCAACTTCACTTCTTGCTCAGATACCATGTGAGACTTGCAGCACTGCCAGGTAGGGGAAGAAAAGTACCTTGGCTTAACCTATAAACTGTGTGCAACCTGGGAAAGACAGGAGCCATCCAAAGAAAATATTATCTGGGATGTCAAGCAGTTTTGCAGAGGTCCTCTTTATTGATTCAGATCTGTCATGGGACATGATTCAGATATGGCCAAAACCGGTGGCTATGAGAATTGCTTTCCCAATTCTTGAAAACTTCATTAGCAGCTCTTGCCTGAGCCACAGATGGGCTCCTTCTCAGTGCAGCTGGACATGGTTGTGTCCTAGTAAATGTAACTTGGGAAGCTGTGCTTAAAATGCAAAGGGTATGATAGGCATAATCCCAAGTTGGGCTCAGAAAGAAGATTGAGCAAGCTATGTTACAACTGCTGGTCTTACCTTCTCAGAGAAAGCACTGAAGATTCCTGCAAAACTTATGAAAGGAACACTTGGGGGACCTCCTAATAGAGAAAAGAGTTCAAGCTCTCCCCCTCACCACCGCCCAAAAATACCACTGTATTTTAAAACCACTTATCAGCATAGAGACAATCTTCATGACTTGTGTAAAATCGAACATTTCCCAAGCGACATCTGCAAACGTGCCCTGTCTTTGTCACACAGATCTCAGCCTGTGCAGCAGATGGATATTAAGACGAGAAGAGGTGTCGCTCTGTCCCAGTATGTGTGTGTATTGCTACGAACCACAGCATGAGGGCAAAGAGCCCTGACACTTGGTGAATAATCAATAGGCTAAGTTGGAAACTCTGTTTCCCAATCCCGTGAAAGTTTACAGAATATCAGAAATGTGTTGGTTTTTGGTTTTTTTTTTTAACATCTTTCCTGCATCAGAACAAAGCCAGAATTTGGAAAACTTTATCAAAGGCTGAGTTACAATGAATGTGTCCAGAGAAGATCAATGACAACAAAACATTTCAGTGTTGACCTTTCCAAATGTTTTTACTCCACACTCACTGAACCTAAAATATTTTCAGTGCAGGATTCTCCAGAGCTGAAACCACTGACAAGAGACTACTTCCATTTGCTGATGTTGAAACTCTACTTTTTTTCCCACAGTTTTGCTTCAGAGTAAATGGCATTTTCAGGTTAAAAAAAAGAAAACTCAAAGGAAAGCTCCTGACCACATTGAAGAATGAGATCAAACAAGGGCCCTGTAGCCTGCATACTGAATTAGCCTGCAAAGGTTTTCTTTAGCCCACTTGCCAGGAGTAACTCAGACTGGCTGTGGAGAAGCCACTTGCTGCACCTCATCATCATCCTTGTGATTCACTCAAGATCCCTGTGGAGAGGACCCCAGGGAACATGCACCCTTTTCTTGGCCAGAGCAGCCGGGTTTTTTGCTGCAGAGCAGGAAGCACATACTAAACACAAGGCATATGCCAGCTCCTTCAGATGAGGCTCTGAGTGCAAATGACAGGGCTGTGGCCACCACTCTGGGATGCATGGGATCTGCTGCTTTAGCATCTGCTGGCTTCCTGGAAAGTCCCAGCAGCTCCATTCCCTACGCCAGCATGCCCAGAGAGACGTCCTTTTGTTCTCTCTCCCTCAACTAGCTACCTTTCGGGCCATGGAGGAGCCGGAGAATGTACTGAAATACCTCTCCTCCCCCAGGCCATGGCGTTTGCTGCCGCTGCTGCTGTCTGGTGCTATTTGATAAAACGCAAACCCACTCCGCTCTCTTCCTCCCTCTGATAGGGGAAGGAGCTCAGCATGCCCTGGCCTCTCAGCCAAGTCCTGTAGCGGTAATTTAATCATGTTCCTGCTCCATCAGCCTCAGTTACCCCACTTAGACACATTATGGCTCTGTGCTTCCCACATGGCATCTTTGGCATTCCCTACAGCACCCCCAGCTGCGCTGCTGCGCTGCACACCCTACCGCCCAGGACGCTCTGCCGGCGCTCGCCAGCTCTCAGAGGTGCTGGAATAGAAAGGTAGAAGCTTGTTCAGATCTATGCAACCCAGGACTTCTCAATCATGGCAGATCTGGGCACCTTTGAGTTTTGCCTTTGGTACAGTATTGAGAAGGGGGCCGGGGGGGCAGTTTAGATTTAAGATTGATTTTAGGGGATTGATGGAACCCACTAAGTGGGTGATTTCCTCCTTGTGAAGTTTGCTATTGGAAACATAGTGAGAGGTTTAGAAAGAGCACAAAGCTCATGAGTGCTGAAAGCCACTGTAAAAACACCTCCTAATGAGCAAATTGAAAGCAGATTCCCAGACCTCATCAGTCAGGGTTCTGCATGCGACCCTATATGATGGAAAAATCTATTTTAGGAATGTTTAGGGAACTTCCGAGGATGTGATTTTTTTATTTTTCTGGTGCACTGAATGCAAGATTAGGCACACTGCTGCAAGTACAACCTCTGCTTGGTAACCAGGCTCCAGACACACAAGGTGCCAAAAGATGGTGGGTATGGGTCTCTGGGGGGAAGTGTAAGAGATGAGACTCTCTTTGGAAGCAGCTGCTTTCAGCCAGTATCAGTGTCTTGCCTTATAGGTGGAAGTAAGTTAAATGCAACAGACTTAATTTGTACAGATGCTCTGTGCTCTTGTCCATTTAAATGTGTGGGTGAAGGAGGAAGCGATTCATGTGGGACTGGGATAAGAGATGGGAGACAGTGAAAATAAGCACATGGGCCAGAGTACAAAGAACATAATCAGTTACATGATATCAGTGCCCATCTTGCTGAAAAAGTCACATAGGCAAATACCACTTACTTGCAAATTGATAAATGCTTTTTTTTTCTGTTATAATTTCCACACATCTTCAGGTCCATCAGCAAAATCTTCATCACTTGTCTTTTTCCTTGTGTGGTGGCATTTGTGCATGGGGCCACATCCTGCAGACAGATCTGAGTTGGTGGGTTTGCTGTCACCTCATCCTGTCACATACTGAGGACTCTGGTCCCACTTTCATGCTGCACAGATCATAGAATAGAATCAGAGAATTGTTTTAGTTGAAAGAGACCTTTCAAGATCATCAAGACCAACCATTAACCCAGCACAGTCAGGGCACCACTAAACCATATCCCTCAGCACCACATCTCCATGGCTTTGAAACCCCTCCATGGATGGGGACTCCACCACTGCCCTAGGCAGCCTGGGCCAGGCCTGGACAACCCTTGTAGGGAATGAATTTTTCCTGATGTCCAACCTAAACCTCCCCTGCCACTACTTGAGGCCATTTCCTCTTGTCATACAGAATCACTACAGATGAAAATAACTTTTACATTCATGTCAACCGTTACCTAACTCTAGTACACCATAACCTTAAGCACATATCTAGACAGCTTTTAAGTACATTCAGGGATGGCACTTCAACCGCTTCCAAAGGCATAAATTTCCTAACACTCCTTGGGATCAACACCCAAGTACAACCTCCTTTCAGGCAGCTGTAGAGAGCAATAAGGTCTCCCCTGAGCCATCTTTTATTCAGTTAAGTGTCCAGCCAAGGGTCCAAGCTGAGTAGGCACAGTAAGTACAAAGCTGGGCTCAAAGGTGACTCAGAAAAGAGGACCTTTGCAGAAAGTGAGAATCAAAGATATGAATCCCTCTGTCTACCTCTCCAGGTAGCTACCATGTCTTCATCTACCTGCATAATTCACTGAAACCTGCTGGGAACTGGTTATTTACCCCATATAGCTTCAGCATTTCTGTCCCCAGCCCTGGGCACACCAGCTCTGTTTTCATTGCAACAACTTCTCAGCACTTGCTCAGTGCTCAGAGATGATCACCTGGGATGGGTGATCATCTGGTTGGGATTTACCAGCCCTAGTGCCTCATGTCTCCTACATGTGTAAGCCACGGTCTCTGGGGCTTCACATGCTGTTTTTTGCTCCAGACCATGTCAATTTTGGCAATTACTTGCTAATAACATGCCCTCAGTCTGTGACCTCAAGCAGCCAGCTCATTTGGGAAAGGAAAACCTTTTTGTTCCTGAAGACCCTCTTGTCCAGAAGGAAAAGGACTGCTTTCTCCAGGCAGCACATGAGTAAGCCCAGGCAAGCAGAGCCCAGGCTTGGCAGCATGACCTCTGCAGCAAACGTGAAGGTGTCCACCAGCCCCATTACACAGAGCAGAGATAGCTTAATGGGTCTTCCGTGAGCCCTTGAGGAAGAATCCTCAGAGACCTTCAAACCTGGTCGGTTTGGCAGCTGAGGCAATGAGGGCAGGGCCACAGGAAGGGAGCAGATGCAGGAGAGGGCAGTGTGTGAGCCACCTTCTGTGCACTGGTGGCAGAAGGGAATGCAGGGGTGATGCATGGCTCTCTACCCCACAACATGGGGAAAAGCAGTTCTCACGTGGGTTGTCACAGATGATGTGGCAGTAGGGGGTTGCAAAAAGCTCTGAAGGTCCCATCTGCCCATGGCTCCCCAGGATGTCAGTGAGAAGCTGTCAAAGGGCTCGGCAGGAGCGTAGGAGTTTAAACACCAGTGTGATGAGGCAAGGACCATCGTCCCTTCCCAGTTCCTCATTTTGCAAGCTCTCCACAACTGGCTGGGACTGGGGACACATGCAGGTGGAGAAGGCTGTAAGAACTGCATGGACTTTCCTGACCTGTGCTCCAGCTGCTCTGTTTTTCCTCATGTTAAAAACTTTAAGAGAAAACACATAGTCCCACATTTGCATTATGCCAGCTATCAGTGTGGAGTTTTGGGGAAGCGGAGGGAGGCACAGGTAAGTCTGAAATTTGTTTTATATGCTCAGTTAGTATAAATCTTGCAAGATACGTGTAATTAGAGACATCTGTAGGTGCCAAATTAGCCTTACCATGGGAGTCTTCAAAAATAACGGGCAGTGCAGAACTGATGCTGGCTTTGCGTAAAACTTAAACATATGTATCTATGGCATGAACAGAAGCATCAGGACACCAGGAATGCAATGCCAAACCCTCAGAGAATAAGCAGTTAGAGAACTGAGATGTGTGTTGCATATCCCTCATACTGAGTTGCTAAGCGCAAGACATGAGAGATGAGATGTGCAGAGGTTGTCAGGCTTTGGCTGGACCTGGGGCCACCCAAAGCCACACTGATGATGCATGAAGAGCTACATGAAAGCTAATAAGGAAAACTGATATTTATACAACTCATGCCAGGCATCAAGAAGAGCGATTACACTTTGCTGACACTCTCTGAGTACCTCATTTCCCCCACTATGAAATTAGGATGAGAGTTTGCTCTTATCTCACAGGTAAGCTGCAAAGATAGATTTGTTAAAGCCTGAGTAATATTTGTAAAGGATGCAAACACCAGGGTGGGACCATCACCGAAACACCCAGAAACTAAAGCCTAAGTTAAGACAATATTTTCTAACTGGGAGACATCGATCTTGTGACAATGTTTAGTTACAGTGACTTTTATCTCTGTCGTGCCAGTCAAGCCACTTAATCATCGTGTTTGATGGATGCTGGGGCAGTGCGGCCGCAATTGCTCATTGTCAGGCTGATACAAAGGTCATGGCTTTACTAAGCTTTGGATCAAAATCCAAAGCAGCCCCTGTCATGTCTGTCAGCTTTAAAAGAATAATACATTTACTATTTAGCTTTGGTGTTGGGTAGTAGCTGGTGCCACCTTTATCTGCTTCTCCTGAGAAAATAAACCCAGCACCACCATCCCCATCGCAGCATGATGATGCTGCAACATGATGTTAATCTTCACAATGTGAGACAAAGGTTTGGGGGGAGGCTGTGGGAGGGCACAAATTTGAGGCATGACTCAAAGGCTCTGCAAGACCTCCCTTGCCAGATGAGAGAGCTTCATGAAAGTGTCCAAGTCTCCTGAGCTTTGTGAGGGGTGGTGATGCTAGTGAACCAGTCCCTGGATGCTCACCAGAGCCTGCCACTGCTGTGGCTCAGTGATGAGGACAATGTTACTTCAATGACAGGAAAAAAATGGATGGCTATACATTGTGGCTCACCCATAATCCTTTAAAAATTACCATGCAGTCTCCAGAGTTAACTAGCCAGGAAAGGTACAAGAAGCAAGCACAGATAAACCGTCTCTGGGAACTAGATGGTATTTAAGCTCCCTTCCAACTCAAACCATTCTGTGATTCTGTGAACCTAGCCATTAATAGCAAAATGTCAATTATTTTAAAAGTCCCTTTCCCAACTTTTGCTAACATTTGCTACCATGAGGCTGCTGACACCATCATTTCCTGCACACACCCCTCCATCATTCCCTTTGGAATCTAGCTGTAGAGCCAAAGGAATTTCCTGAACCACACCACACACTCAGCTCAAAGATGGACAGAGAGGGATGAGGTGAAGCTGGAGGAAGAGTGGATGGGATAGAGGAGATCGGAGGCTGTGGCTGATTAGAAGGTACAAGCATAGTAGAGACAGAGAGCACTGTGGACTTTATTCTCTGGCTGCAGGAACATCAACATCAAAATCTCCACTTGGATCTGAATTTGTTGACACAAAATCCACCGCCTGAATGTGTGTGTGTGGGGGGGGTTGGAAGCAGTTTACCTGTTTGTTACATTCCCAGTGCTATCTCAGGAACATAACTCCACTGGCTGAAGCAGTTGTAGTATATCTGCCTGTCTCTTATCTAATGTGTAACCTCCTGAACAGAAGACATCATGTACTGTCTATCCTTTCGGTGATAAAAATAAAGCATATAAAACACACACACACAAGCCCAGGCCAAAAATTCCCTTAGGGGAACATACTGTGACTAGATAAGAAGGTACTAGCTGGCACGTAGTTACCTCTTCGCTGCCTAACTGGGACACTCAGGGAAAGGGTGGAGTAGGGGCTGATGGGCGGCCACAGGAGGAGAAGGGAGAGACAGACACATCATGGGATGGATGGCAAGGGAGAAAAAAATTGCCATGGATGGCTCAAGGGAAAAGGAGTCATAAGCCGACTGGACTTATGAAAGGTTTTTGTAGCTCCACCAGGCAGCTTTAAAATCTGAGCTCTTTGGGACCATGGGCAGCAATATCCACTAGCCCTACCCTGAGGTACCGAACAGGGGTTGTTGAGTCTCAGAGCATCCCCTTCTACATGAAATAAAAACATCTCCTGGAAAACTCCTGGAGGGCTGGCATGTGCATCATGTGTGACACCACACCTTCCTGGTGCTCTACCCACTGCACCTCTTGAAAGGTCAACCTTGCTGGTGGGAGCAGTCTAGTCTCTTCTGGGGGCCGGTTTTTCCAACTCTCCTTTGCCACTGATTTCCTTTAGTGGTTCTGGACACATTTCCTTATTACCTTATTGCAATCTGCTGCTGAATGACGGGTGTGACTTGCATAACCTTCTGGGCACGTGGGGAGGCTCTGCTGTCAGGTCCTGAGAGCTGTGACCAACATGTCAGGTGCTGGTGGGACTCAGGAACGACTGATGGAAAGAAAGCCTTGAAGGAAAGGTGGCAGCAAAACAGAAGGGAAAGTGGAGGCTCAGCACCTCAACAACCCAAGCCTTGCTGGAGCTTCCAAGCCCACCTTAGCATCCAGGGTCACCAAATGCAAATCCACTGCTCAGTTTTTCACTTACTCCAGGTTCTCTTTGTATATCCAAAGCAATATACTGGATGAGGGAGAATTGCTACCATAATCAGTCCTTATCTACACAGCCGGTATCTACACAGGAGCTTAAAAACAGTCAGAGCCACATCAGTGCTTCCCATCAACACCTTCTGCTGGCCCCGCTGTTTGGTCAGACACAAGGTTGCGGCAGCCCCTGATCCATGCTCTTGCACTACTCTGCATCCAGCAACCCTCCTCCAATTCCTCCCGTCCACAACATCTCTTGCCCTCGATTACCTTCAGAGAGTGCAATTCTTCGAAGTTCAGCAGCTTAATTAAATTTTCGCTTTATCTTGCTTTTGAGGATGAGGCGATAACCTGGCTTGTTCTCCATCTTTGCACTGACACACTGCACAAGGAAGCCAACAGTGCTGGTACCCTGCCAAGGATGCATTTTACAGGCAGATGCACGGCTGGGCTAGCAGGAGGATCCCAGAAGCCTGAAAGATCACCAACCACGGGCACGGCTCCTTGGAAACATTTTCACAACTCACTGGCTTAGCCAGAGGGGTGAAACACATGTTTCCCAAAAGAGGGCATTTCGCTTTCTTTCTGATGAATAGTCTCAAGCCTTGACTCAGAATGAAAAGATAAAATCTGTGTGAAGCCCACATGCTTTAGAACTGTAAACTTCTTTTTCCTTTAGTTTCTTTGTAGTATTTTTATGAAAAAATTCAAATTTTAAGAGCTGTGTTAGGATGAAGTAGCAAAGCATTTGGTTCTGAAAATGTCAGTATTACATATTTGGATGTTTTCTGTGTTTGCTTTTTTTTTGTTGTTTGTTTTTTTTGTTTGTTTTTTTTTTTAATAAACAAAACACTGAAATTTATACTGGCTTTGCCAAAAATGCCAGTTCCATCAAAATGACATTTTGCAGTCAGAAACTGGTTTATGCTTCCCCCTCCCACCCCAGTTTCCTGACTGCTTGCACTGAACTCTGCAGAAAAAGTGGCCATCTGGGTTATACTATTTGTGTGTGTGCAAGGGCACCTGCACCTGCCAAAACACCTCTGGTTGCTGGTGCTTGCATGGGAATGGGCACATCATGAAAACACAGCCCCTGCTTAGGGAGTCTTTGCCCACAACTTGCTCAGGTTGGGCAAAGGAGCTTGAGGCCAGCTCAAGAAACAAATTCCAGTATCCTCTACCTCAGTCACGTGGATTGGTCTTCGTGGGCCGCAGCCCTTTATGCCTGTGATAAAGTCACCTGGCTTGTTGACCCTCGGGTAGGGCCAAATCCACGCTCGTGCCGGGTGCTGCGGCAGGAGGCTGTGAGAAAGGACAGCTTGGGGGCAATCATTAACACAGGTTGCACAGCCAGCAACAGTCTTCAGACCACATGAGTCAGTGAAGCGTACTTCCCATGGGAACTCTTAGTCCTGGCTAACTTGCAGCAGGACCAATTAGAGCAGGCAGTAAATACACTTAACATGCTCAGGAAAATACATCTAAAGCTGTTTATACACATTCCTTTGGACCAGTCAGCAACAAAAATGTCCTTACAGCTGTTCACTCCTTCCCTCTCTCTGCACTGCTTCAAAAATAAAACTCACTGGCCTCACCTAACCCTTGCTGGGTTTACTCCTATTCACTCCTGAGTCCATCAGGTTTTGTGTCCCACCAGTCCCCTGACTGGTGAGCTCCCTGCAGACTTCCAACTGCTGCATGACTTCTGGCTCTCCCTAAGGCTTTCATTATAGAAATAGGAGCCAAGAGGAAAAAGGCTCATATGGTTCCTTATCGCTGGGAGCCTGATACCTGGCACCAAGTTACCTTCATCACCTCTGGCCACCTTCGTCATCAGATTGGGGTTTTGTATGCATGGCACGTTCACCCGGTACCAGCAGCACGCTGACGGCCACTGCCACGGCACTAACAGCCACAGGGGACCACTATCTAATGAGGATGATCTCAGGTGATGGGGCTAAAGCCAGAAGGAACACGGAACTCAGATCTCATGTCCCAGTTCACTGCGCTACCCACAGCGTCATTTCTCCTCCTCACTGATACCATGCCTGATTCTGCTGCACAACTAGTCACATCAGCTATGAGGCACTTGTCCTGTTTTCCTGGTGAGGGACAGAGCCTGCTGAAAAAGGTCTCCAACTGAACAACATGGTCTTGCAGCGTTAATAGGGTTTGATCCTAAAGCAGAATCTTCCCATTAAATTCCACACTGAACTAAGACTTCATTTCACTGAAAAAGTGAGGGTTCCATAATGTGAAGTTACATTTTTCAGAGTGAGGATAAAACCTGAATATAACTAAATTCTCTGTGAGAGGAAAAAAAAAAAAAAAAAGAAAAAAGAAAAAAGAAAAAAAAAAATTTTCAAATCTTGTCAAGACTGGTTACATTTATTTACGTAATATTTTATACTACCTAATGCACCACATTTTAGAAAGTTATTTCAGGATCAAAAAAACACCAATAGTACTTTTCATCCTAAAAGTATTTCAAGACCTTTGGAGTTTGGAGAGAAAGGGATTCTCCAAAGGAATACCTGCCCTTCCCGTGTTTCCCCTACCACCTTTTCTGTGATTTTGTGCATGGCACAACAGAGGGGTTGGAGAGAAGCACCAACTGCCCCAAGATTCGCACTGACCAAAGCCAACTCTCTTGTCCCCTTCCAAGTGCCTGTCACAGAGACATGGACACTTGAGACTGGAAGAGAATGTAGGGACCTGAAGACATGCTGGTCAGCTCTACTTCTGACACAGTTCATTGTCATTATCCAGTTTATGGCCCCATGGCTCTCTCCTCAGTGCCTGGGAGGGGTCTGCAGCATTATGCCCTACCCTGCACAACAGTCTGAAGCTCACCCATCACCTCTCTCTATCAGTGCTGCCATGTGATGAATCCTGAAATTAGCAGCCAGCAAAGAGAGAAGAGGGTGGTCAAGCACAAAGAGATGCGGTGAGATGTGTCAGCATTCCCTGTTCTCTTACTCAGATGACACGCTGCATCCCCCAGCTTCCCCTCATGAGAGCAGCTTGTATGGGTCTGGGATAAAGCAAGCATGAAGCAGCACCCATCTTTTCTATATTGCTCTCCTACCAGCTTTCTAATGATCAGGCTTTTGGAGTCCAGCAACTTCAGAGGTACTGGAGGTTTTAAGACAGCTAATGGTCATGCCCTCTAGGGACAACAAGAAGCCCTATGGCCAACACAGCACATACAGCCAGGGAGAAGAAGAAGAGACATTTTATTCCTGGAGGCTTGCACCTCCAGAGCTGGGAAAGATGCATCTCCCACTGCTGACAGGTATGGGTAAAGCTCTTGGCTTTCCAGTGCTTCATTCTAGTGAAGTGTAGCTTCTAGGGAGTGCAGCTGCTCCCAGAGCGGCCACATGGTTAAATGACTAACTGGTATCTGCCAACCAAGCTGGAGACCAGCTCAGAGGAAGCCACTTGGCACTGAATCCACGGGTCCATGTTTCTGAAAGAGTCCTCTGCCAAGCTCAAGAAGGCTGAGCCAGAGCATCTGGCTAAAACGCAGGCGCACACACACAAAGGCAATTCTCAGAACTGGGCTAGGACAATATTTGCTCGGAATATTTTAAAGCTTAATTCCAGTGATCACAATGGCTTTGTGAGCACATCTCACTGATGGAGCAGTTCCAGGAGTTATCTGATCAACCTCCTCCACCTTCCCTCACCGTTTGTACGGCAGAGTAGAGCCTAATGAGCTAGATGTGATGCAATGCCTCACTTTCTGGTCCATAAAGTAAGAAGCCCATGGCCCAGATAAAAACAAAGACATGCTCCTGAGTGTGCAGATATGACTGGAATGGTGACAGTGGACAAAGATGTGGTGGGAAGAGAAGGACCAGATGTGCTTGGATGATCAGAAAGGACAATGCTATGGTCAAAAGGCAAGTCTAGACACCTTCTTGATTTAGTCACATATTTTTGCACATCTCAAGTGTGAGTGAAATGCCCTGTCTTGGGTCTGAAGAGGCTAGAAGGGCTCCCTCTCCCTTCAGACATTATCTCTCAAACACGAAGGAGTGAAGACTCTGGTTATGGCTTACATGACACAGTAGAAGGAGGTCTAAATCAAGGTCTTTGCTGAGAAGAATTTAAGCCACACAATTCCACCTGTCTTCCAAATAAATAACACCCCTTCTGAAACAAGGCTTGAAGGCCATCTGGATAATCAGACAGCCAGAAGATTCTATCAGGAAAAGAGACCATTTTCGCACATGTCATGTCAACCAACAATGTAGGACAACTAAGGGGGTAGCAAGAGGTAACCAAAGCTGTCCAAAAAAGCAGATGGCAACGTACATCCCAGCAAGCCCTAGAGCCATCCTGCAGGAGCAACTTTGTGATGGGAAAGCCATTCAGTCACCAGACAGTGCAAGCAAAGAGCAGTCCTGCTGGAAGACTGGGGTTTCAGTGAAATCCAGGTATTCACAGTCATTAGAGCATTCCCTTAAAAACTTCCAATTATTTTTCTTTTATTGGAAATCTGAAAAACCTTAAAGTGAAAGACCTTCAACAGCTGGAAATGTATCTTTCATTTTCCAATGGAACCTGTAAATTTCCATGGAACAAGTCAATGAAAACAAACATTTTATCACTCACACCAACATTTTCCAGGGGGAGGGGGGAGGAGAAGGGGAAACATTATTTTTGACAAGGTCTACTGATTGGCAGAGGTCTTTAATAAATAGATCAGGCCAGAGTGCAGGACTTCAGTCCACATGGCAGAACTGCTGGTCCTTGAAAGGCTGATAGAGATCTTGTTGGCTGAGTTTCCCCCTTTGGTTGACAGAGCATTAGCTAAAGACAGGATACAGGCAACCAGTCCTGCTGAGAAGGACTGGATGCCAAACCAATGGCTGGCAAGATCTCTAAAGGCTTAATGACAGAACGCAAATGCTCGCGTAGACACCTGATCAGCAAAGAATTTGCGAGCTGGGGAACTGCAGGCTAGCCACATACCGTAACACTAGATTGCTCTCAAGGAGTGAGGAAAAAAAAAAAAAAAAAAAAAAAAAAAGTCTGCTCTGCAAATATTTCCAAGGTGGCTACAACCTTCCTCCAAAGAGGCAAACCCAACATTAAACATCAGGAGAATAAATTAGCTGCAGGGACTGGCAAAAAGTTGAGAATCTAAATTACAGCAAGGTCAAGAGGAAGCAGGGGGCTGCTCAGAGGGAGTCAGAGTGAGAAATTCAGCACATCTGGTAGGTACAAAGCAATACCCTTCAGGCAAAATCAGCCCCCAGCCCCAACCCCCCCCCCCACCTCCCCCAGTGCAGTGCCCTAGAGCCCAGCAGAGGGAATGACCCGCACGGAGACGGATGTGGGGGGGGTCCTGTCCGAGGGAAATCTGTCTTCGAGAGGGTGGAGGGGGAAAAAAGAAAAAAAAAAAACTAAGAAACCAACCAAACAATAAAATGACAAAAAGTAGGTGAATAAATGAGAAGCAGCAGCATGAAGTCCTGGAACAGGCTGCCCAGGGCAGTGGTGGAGTCCCCATCCCTGAAGGGATTTAAAGACCATGTAGATATGCTTGGTGACATGATTTAGTGGTGACCTGGCAGTGCTGGGTTAATGGTTGAACTCGATCTTACAGCTCTTTTTCACCCAAAATGATTCAGCAATTCTCGTGACCATGCAGCTCGTGCAGCCACCTGAGCAGCTGGGAGCTGCTGCCTTGGCCGACTCAGGGGATGTTCTGCTGCTCTGGAGACAGATCTGGTTGTGGTGCACATCCTTGGCAGGGTTGGTGCATGGCACTGGTGTGGCTGAGCATGCCCCAGCATGGCCAGTTCCACCATGGACCTTGTATGAAAGGTGCAGGGAGGGCATGTGTGGTCCTGCCATAACGGGCAATGCACTTTGACAGCCCTCTGCTTCCCTGGGACCTATAAACCAATGTGGTTTAATCCTTAAGGCTACCCGCAGTGTCCATGGGGAGCGGGTGGGCCCCAGTATTGGCTCAGCACAGGAGGGAGTCAGAGCAGATCTCTGGAGAAGAAAATAAGAGAGGAGTGTGCTGTCGATTTTCCTGTTGACTGGGAGAGACTTGCCAATCAAACGTCCTTTGGAAGTGTAACGGGTGGGTTGCAGCCAAAAAACATATTTACAAGAAAATGTCCATAAAAAGAGTATAAGCCCTGAATGTACATAGAATCATAGAACCATTTTGGTTGGAAGAGACCTTCAGGATCATCAAATCCAGCAATTAAACCAGCACTGCCAAGACACCACTAAACCATGTCCCTCAGTACCACATCTCCATGGCTTCTAAATCCCTCCAGAGATGGGGAACTCACCCCTGCCCTGAGCAGCCTGGGCTAGCCCTTGACAGCCCTTGTGGGGAAGAATACTTTGCTAAAGTCCAACCTAAACCTCCCCTGGTGCAACTTGAGGCAGTTTCCGCTTGTCCTATTCAAGAGGAAAGGCTCAGAAAGCAAGAAGAAAACCAGGGCAAGAAGCAGGAAAAATCAGAATAGGAAAGGCTTTGTCCTTACAAAAGTAAGCCGAGGACTGGGGGGACCAAAACATGGAGCCACAAATAGCCAGCATTGCAATGTCGAGCACACCCGGGCTGCAGGGCTATCAGGAGTTAGGTGGCCAGGCTTCCTTAGAAGCCTCACCACTGTTTGCATGCCAGTGGAGTAAGATCTGCTCTTCCAATGCTCAGTCAGGCACCCTCCTGAGAAGGCTTCCCAGTACCATGGTGCTTTGCTCTGCTCTTAATTCAGATAGTCCCAGACCAATCCTCTGATCTCTGCCTGGGTTTAGGCTTGAGTTTGTCACAATATTAAAAAAAGAAAGATAAATTCAAATATTGATCCCAAACGCCCCCAAGACTAGGGAACCATTATCAACACTTACAAGTATTCCATTACTTAATGGATAAATACTAGCTCTATTATACTGAAAAGTATAAGTTCCTTTTAACAGTACATTACATACACCTATGGGTTTCCATTACCTTCTTGTTCAGCTGTAGCTCACACTGTCAACTTCTGCTTAGCCCATCCTGTGGTGACCTCCTGAAACAGCAGCTCAGGTGATTGCTTTGCTTCAGAGTTTGAAGGATGAGGGGACCTGCCACCACATCCCCCCAGAGCTCCTCTGCATGGGGACGGGGGAGCAAGGAAGGAAGCTGAGCGCTCAGCGCCACCAGGACAAAGCCAGTCAGGGTCAGAGTCCATCTCACAAAGCTTATAAAGAAGCATTTATGAGTTCTCCAGCATGGATTTAAAGCTGGCGGTGGATGTAGTGACTAAGGCTGTGTTCCTCAAAGGTATTTAGGCATTTGATTCCCCAGTCAAGCCAAACCTTTGAGGATCTGGGCTCCAGCACAAGAGCTTTCTACCTAGACAAGCATGAATAATAGTTTGGGCAAAAGCACTGGCCACACAGCCCTCAGGCCGACCCCCCCCGCCGATGGTTGTGGTCCTAATTAATGGCTTAGATGCTCTGGGCAGGTGGGTCCCAAAGTTCCAAAAGCTTCTCTGAACCACGTGGGTTTTCCACACTCCCAACATTCGCTTGGCTCTGCCTTTGCCAGCTCAGCCATGCCCCTAACCTCCCAATCCTGTGGCAAAGCTGGAGCCTTTCTGGGAAGATGAAAAGATGTGGTGAAGTGAGGAGACTAAGAAAAGTCCAGCTCAGTCAAGAAACTAGACCAAGGAGCTGCATTAAGGCAGGATGGAAGGTGCATCTTAGGGTTGTGAAGCACACAGGCAATAGAAACAGTTTAGAGGTGGCTATTGCCTCATCTTGTCAATACACTGTTTGGCTAAAGCTGATGCATCCCTGGGAAACATTTTGGCTTCAATCAGTTTCATCAGGAAGCTTTTCTTGGGGACAAGGGGAGAGAGAGACTGATGCTGTTCAGCTGGTGTTTAGGACATCGGCCAAGCTTCAAATCCCTGTTCTGCCTGATTCAGAATAATCTCAAAAAACTCTGCGAGCAGGGAAAAAAAAAAAAGTAGTTTGGAGGTGATGGTTTAGAAACGCTGCATTGGAATGTTTAAAATATGTCAAAAACATTTTTTTTTCTTTTTTTTGAAAATGGGAAATTCATCAAGCCTGACACTTCCCATGAAGAGTTCTGGCTCCAAGGAACCGGTATATTTGGACATCCCCCGAGTCCCCCCCTCCACCACCATTTCAGCCAAATATTCTTGGCTGGTTCTAATTATACAGCCATATATTTTTATACACACATGCACCCAGCATGTACACGTGAAGGCTTGGTAATCACAGATCAGATGGAGAGGAAAGCATTGATAAGACCTTAGCTGCTCCACAACATGCATAAAAAAAAAAAAAAAAAAAAAAAGTCTGAGAACTCTTTCCCCTCCAGTCTCCTCACCCTCCCAGGAAAAGCCCAGCACCAGGAGCTGGGGGCTCTGCAGTTGGCAATCACATGCACTAGCTGGCTGAGCCCCTGTTGAGACATTTCTGCACTTCTCTAGTGCCCTCCTCAGGTTTTGTAAAAGTTCACCTTTCTTTAAACATAAGGCTGCATCTGGCCCCGTTGTCCTGCTGCCAGGTACCCAGCATCCTTGTGAGAAGGCAAGAATTGGCTCTTTCCACACCTAGAGACCAGGGAACCTAAAATGCCCAGGAAGGCAACATCCTCAACCATCATACTCGTCATCAAGAGCTTCAAGCATTAGGGGTGTGCACACAATCCTGGGAAAGGGTCCCTGTCTGGAGCCCCAAGACTGCCAGTGAGAGCTGAGGGCACTCAGCACCCAGCAGGATGCATCTATAATCTCTCAGGGCTGCTGGGATGCACTACTTGAGGTCAAAGCTGCTGACAAGGTTCCACTGGGGCTTCCTACACCATACGCACCGAGAGCAACCTCTTGAGGAAGGGGTGTAGGCAAAAGGGTTTTCTCTACGAATGATGAAATGGTTAGAGTTGAGAGCAAACAGGATGCCCAGCTCTCCTTTTAACCCTCCTGCACCAGGAGACCTGAGGGCAGCCAAATCTACCACTTCTAGGAAATTATTTTTTTACAAAAACATACCTATACACACTGAGAGGGAGGTGGGGTGGTGGGAAAAAAAAAAATGTACCTCTTTTCACAAGAATCTGTCCTTGATTAGAGCAGAAACATGGCAGTGGGGAAAGAACTGATTAGTCAGCAGCAAATTCAGAACAACAAATAAAAAAAGAATAAATAAATAAATAAAATTTAAAAGGCATATTTGTTCAGGGTGTGATAGAGACACTTGCAAAGCGCATGGAGACAATTGGAAATTACATCTCTTGAGGCAGAGGCATTTGCTGTGCAGGGTGAGGAATCAAAGGGCAAGTCTCAGGGAGGCAGGAGGGTGGGGTGGCCACCCCTGGATGGCCAGTGACAGACAGGCTCCAGCACGTGACTTCTCATAAAATCCTTCCAGGGCCTCGTGCACATTGTGTGCTGCATAAGCTGATTTCCACACACGGAGGCTCCTAATGAAGTTGTCCTCCAGGAGGCCAGGGGAGGAGATGGAGTAATGAAACCAGCCTGTTTGCCAGGCAGATGCTTTCTCCCCAGCCAAGGTGGCATGGGAGATGTGAAGGAATAGGAAAAAAAGCTGTGGACCACATACAGTAAAATAAAGGTCTCCATACACATTAAACTACTCAAACATCAGAAACTTGAGGGAAGATCATGGGCCTGCAAATCCCCAGTTTCTTGCTGCAGACCAGACCTGGGCAGCTTCCTCCCAGCCATTTTGCAGAGTGCCTCTGGTTAAGAAGCCGTTTTCATCTGCCTTGGATCAACCTGGCCAGAGTTTGAACCAGTCTAACAGAGATTTATTAACCCTCGCAGTCAGAGAACAATAAATAGCTTCCTCTCAAGCAAGCAAACTGCCTGGAATATGAAAACATGAAATGAGCCCACCACCAATCTGCTCTCTCCCCAACCAATAAAAGGATGCTCTAATTCCCCAACAGACAGCAATTTCTAATTCCTATAGTGTTTCAAAGCCAACTGCAATATTCACATTTGTAATATTACAGGGTCCTGGATCACTGCCACGTAGAGTATGGTTGTTAACAACATGATTTCTATGCTTCTCTGGGGTCATTTGTAAACCATCTGGACTTGCACCCACCCATATCCTTTGCTGAGTGTGTGCTGGTCACTCAGTCTTACCACATTGTAAAGGGAAAGGTACACCAGGGAGATTTACATGCAGGAGAACCAAGAGCAGATTATGTTCTTCAGGGGCAAAGCCACACTGCATTTCATCTCTCCAGAGACCTGACCTACTAGAGATAAGGTTAAAAGTGGGGTGTAATAAATTATTTAAATCTGCAGTCTGAGATTTTTTGTTTGTTTCCAATTGAAACATTAGAGAAGGAAAGGTAAAGGTTTACTCTAAAAAAAAAGACAAAAACAAAACCACCATTATTCACAGAAAAATCAAAACCACAAGGCTGATGTACTTGGTCTAGAAGGCAAACTGTGGGCAAGTGAAAGATGGGGAAAAGAAAGGTGCTCTAACAAACAATGTACCACAGATCTTCACCACTAGCCCCAGCAAGCAGCTTCACTTGACTTCAAGAAAGTCACAATAATGAGATTTCTATCCATTTTTACACTGCATTTTGCTATACACTGTGCCACTGAACAAAAAGGTGAAGAAGGTCAAGAGGACCTTAAGCTGCAAACCTCTAGAACCTGGAGTCGAAGCTTTTCTGTGCATTTCCTGTCAGCTGCAGGTGACCCCTCAGTGTGGACCTTCCACACCAAGTCATCTCTTACTTCTTATTTCCCAGCCCTTTCCCACATGTCATTTATTCTTATATGTTGACTCCTGTCTCACGTGATTGTTGACAAATCCTCCCGGCTGACTCAGTTCCTTCACTCCCTCTCAAAATACGATACGCTGTATTTCAGAGAAGTTTAAGAGCTCATGCAGGTGGAAACAGTCAGAAATAGCTCCTTGTTATTCACACCTCGGAGGCTACACAGGGGTGTGACAACACAAGAAAACCCTCCCCGGTAATTGAGATCATGGCTTTTGACCATCAGTGTTTTAAAGACATAGAGCTTGTCAGGGAAGATTTTCTCTTAACAGTTTTTGAAGTTTCAGTTGATGTTCCTCTGCACATTGGAAAAAAAACTGGACAGAACTCTCAACAATGATCACAGACCACCAGGCAAAAAGTCCCAAACCAAATCAAAGCAGAGCAAAATCAGTTACAGATAAAAATAAGTTTTCAAATATTTCATTTGGACCTTTTCCTCTTGGTTTAATCTATTTTCTCTAGTAAAAAATAAGATAAATTTAAAAATGAATGTTATTTTAGTACTTAAAAAAACCCCAAACAATCCTTATCATTAAAAAAAAGGAGGAAAACCCAAGTAAATTAAATTTTCCAACCAGCTCTAGGATTGACTTTGTGCTTTTGTAACACTATTCAAGGTGTGCGACACACTAAAATGGAATTCTGACCCTGCCGAGACCCTGAAACTGGTTGGATCTGAGGGTGTGGGTCACCCCAAAGAATCTGGTGGACACAGGAGTGTTGATGAGGGGAAGAGAGAGTCTGAACTGAACCTGACTGAAAATGCTTGTTTTGAGGTTTATCCCACTTCCCCAAAGCTGGTAGGACCTGCAGAACATGCCCATCAGCAAGGATGCAGCACAGATCAAGAGTCAGAAGTGGCCCAGCTGACCTTAAGCAAGAGTCAAATTCAGCAAGGTTTCAGAGGAATGCGGGGCAGCCAGGAGATGAGGTTCTTGCCGCAGCACTGGCCATGGTGCACTGCTCCAGATAATAAATGATGCTGCTTTCTAGAGATTTCCACCAGCTTTCCAGTGTTCATTCATCCACGTGTCATTCTCAACAGGACATTTGATGCTTCATAAATTCTATAAACTGATCCATTCAGAGCATAAGGGTTGACAAAAAGAAAATGGTCAGCAGATAGCATGTGAGCCAGCTGCGGTGCTGATGGAAGGGGAAGGTTGCCAAATAGCTGCTGAGGGATGGGATGGTGGTGTGGCAGTTATTTCTCCTTCAGCAGAGCTGGCAAAGGGAGACAGAACGTATCCACACTCACACGTGAGGGCTTCCAGGATTCATCGGCCCTGACATCTTCTGCTAGAAATAGAGGGAGACATTCTGGAAACCACAACTCTGTCTAAAGGCCATTGCTGTACCACCTCGGCTCCACCGCATGCCTCTCCTTGCCACTGCCTTCTCCTCTGCCAGAGACCTATAACCACCACCCAGCCACTGCTGAGGAGGAATCCACATCCCTTCATAACTACAACCAAAAGTGACTGGGATCAAAGTTACAATTAGCACAAGACATTTTGAGCCTGTTTTACAAGGAAGATCAAGTTCCGTGGTTGCAGCAGCTCCTTTGGCCATCAAAAATAATCAGGTTTTCAGGGTCTGACACATTTCACTTGCACAATTCTTATTTGCACTAGTGGGACTAGTAGCCCTATGATATACGCACATCACATACCAAGTAAAGACCTTCCAGGTTGTTGGTGGAGAGCTCAGTCAACTGCTGACCCCACTGAAGGTAACATTTCATGGAAGAGAAAGTGTTTGAAAGACATTTGGCAAAACTGTCAAACTTGCTGTGGTCATTTTGCATGTTGCCTTCTCAGTGGAGACCACGATTTAAAATGGCAAAGCTCTCAAACCTCATGAGAAAATAAATGCCATATTACATGAGATCAAACGTCCAAACATAAATGGGTGTTTATGACCCTCAGAGATAACAGGACCTGTTAGGGAACCTCCTTGTACCTGCCAAAAAGCCACCAATGAAACAAACAGAAAAAAAACAACTCACACAGGGAGATGTTCCCAGTGGCAGTGAAGAAAACATTATAAATGACTTGGGGCTTGGCTCCAGCTAACCACAGGGCAAAACCTTTCAGCTATCTTGTGCCTCAATTCCCACCATGAGATAGAGATGTTGCATCACCACAGGATGGAGACAATAAAACTATGTCATGACTGGGAAGTCCTGAGGTGCAAGGGATGAGGACCAGATGGACAACTCTGGATGAGCAGCCTGTATGGGTGTCTCCATTCAGTCACTTTCCCTTTGGTGTCTGGATTTTAATCCCAGTGACGTGGAAGCATTGCAAAGATGTTCATCACTCAAACAACTCGTGATTGCCGCCCATTGTATATTATTTCCTCTCCCTTACTATTTCTTCTTGTAAAGAAAGATAAAACTGGCTGCCCTCATCCAGACAAGAGAAGGACACAAGACTTTCAGCATCCCGTAAAAATAAGTGACTCATGTTTGGACTCAAGTTGTCATTAATCTGGGGCTGAAACTTGTTTGGTAGAACAAGTCTCACACCATGGATAAAGTAGGAAGTTCTTCAAAGCACATGAGGATGTAAAGGGAAAAGACATTCAAGAAAAAGGGAAAAGACATTCAAGAAAAAGGGAAAAGACATCTAGTAAGTGCCCTTCCCTTGCCCTCCTCCTCCCCCCCCATTTCACCCATCTCCAACATCAATATGATAAAGTAACACAGGAGCCTAAGCTCTCCCCACCAGGCTCATTGCTTGGTGGGTAGCAAGAGTAAATTGTGCTGCAGGTGGGAAAAGAGGATTTTTCATCCTCCTGGCTGTGACTTAGTAGAACCAGGGAAAAGGGCTTATATTGGCAGATTACACTTAATCATTTTACATTTAAATATAATAGACAGGGTATATGAACCAGGATGGGAGCATCAAACAGACGGATTGCCTGTTCCCCTGCAGCTATCTACTGAGAAGATCTCTGCAGGTGCTGCTGAGTCTACAGACCCCTCTACTATCCCTTTCCGTCCATGCGAAAGCATCATGACTGAACAAATATATAGATTTGCTCTTGGTGGGGAACGTTGTGCTGTAAAAACCTTGCTGATAGATGGATGGGAAGGGATCATATGGCCTGAAGAGCCAAAACAGTTTCTAAAATGCAGCCAATTTGCATCACTGCTAGACCCTTTTTCCCAAAAGTAAAAGGGGCACTAGAATAAATCCACGCAGGTATTACAGCAATCTAAGCTCTGCTATAGATGAAACTCAGCATCACTGTCTAGTTTTAGGTGGACTATTCCCTGTGCTCCTAAGCCAGCCAGCATGCCCCAGCATCCTAAAATACACCCTTCTCTGCTGATCATGCCAAGGCTAGACAGACAACTTTGTGTTGCCTGTGCAGGGGAGAACCGAGGCCAAGACCCCCTGCCCACCACTGGAAAATAGTTCCTGTATCTGAAACACACTGTATCCAAGGTCTGAACTGGTGCCTTTGTGGAAGATGCCATGGACAATCACAGTGTCTTTGGATCGATACAGAGGACTTAAGGCTGAAGGTTGGTACTCATAAGGTCAGGCCCTATAGCTATGGCTTATATGGACGTGTGTAATAAGAAACATTAAGAGAATGCAGTGCTGCCTGTTCCATCTCTCTTGATGGGATATACTCAAAGACAATATTAGCCTGCACTGGATGCTTTCATGTGCCTTGTTTCTTGAATTTTTCCCTGAGATTCAGTCTATCTGAGCATACAGAGCAGCAATTCTGGAAGAGGGTGGAGTTAAGGTCATTTTGACAGTGTAGCATGACCCTTTATATTTCCTACTTTTCAGAAGTTTGAATTCACATTACTTTTTCATCTCCTGCTAGGGATTAATCCTCTGTGCATTCTGGAACAATATGAGACACCGTTAGGCAACGTTAACTTTGTGCTGAAGTTTCTGGCATAAGAGGCTGTATGCTCTAATCTATTTGCAAATCTAAAGCCAATGCTTTGCACACTTCAGTGAAAAGCCAGAGGCAGCCTGCCCCACTAGAAAGGTCACCAGATTAGGACTCCAGGGAACTCTTCAAAGTTTTGCCACTGATTTACTGCTCAGTCTTGGCCAAGTCATCTCTTTCCTTTGTGCCTCTAGTTTCCCCTCCCATTCTTCGTGTTTTCTATTCAGGCTGCAAGTTCTTTAGGGCAGGAGCTGCCCTCTTGTTACGTGCTGGTCCTGTGTCTCATAGAGCAGTCACCCCCACCCTCCTGTCTGGAGTACGCCTACAAGATGCTACTGCGACACAAAGAATTCAGAGCCTTCACAGTTTTTAAAAAGAGTTTGGCTTTCACACCCAGGATCTTCAGTCTCTTGCTTGTTTCCTTAGAAAAAGCTGTTTGGAAGACCTACCAGCCACTGAGTCAGTTACCAGTCAAAGGGTTAAAATAAACCACTCCATTAGATAAAGAGGAAAAAGGTGTAAGAGGAACTTGGATCATATGGCAAACTAGGTACTAGTTAATCAATAGTACTCAAAGGTGAAGGCCATATGGAGGAGCCAGGAATCATTGCACAAGTTAAGCAAAGGTTAGCAAGCCTGATAAAGCAAAGCTTTAACTATTTTCTGTGAAAAGTTCCACCTTTCCTCTAACCTAGCTCTGGAACAGGGACCACATTCACTGATCTTCTCTGACACTGACTCATGCACTAAGGGGTGCAGTGGAAGCTTTGAGAGCGACCCATGGACAATACCTCTTTATTGCCCTGACAGTTCAGATACTACATGTTACGTACAATTCTCCTATTCATGGGACTCTTGGTCCAAACTCTTCTGGTAAAAAGGCTTGTGGGCAGTTTACTTTCTGTCCAATGACTTCATTGCAAAGGATTTTTCTTCTCTGTTGAGCTTGCCATATGCAAGCTCTCCTTCCTCTTGTTTCCCTCCTCTTGTTTCCCAGTTTCTGGAAATAATTTGTGGTTTGGAAATGGAAATGTCCTTGTAGGCTTCAAAGAGCTAAAAGTCTGCCATACAAGATCAGTTCATTGGATCAATTTAATCTGCTCGCCTCTTTCCAGCCATGACCAATACCTGGTACTTCAGGAGACAACACAACTTCATAGTAGCAAAAAGAGACTTCAGCTTTAGACAGAGTCCCTTCTCTGAATGGGTTAGGAGCTGCTAAAGCACCCTCCACACTTCTACCCTGAACTGCCCCAGATTTCGGGGGAGTGGAGCATGGGGGGGGAAGGAGGGTTGTCCCTCAAATAATCACCTAAAGGATAGAGACCCTCCACAAGGATAAAGAGACTTAAGGGGGACAAAATACATCAGCACATATCAGAAGACGACTTCCCAAAACATAGCACAACACACACAGCTCAACCCCTTCCAGGACTGGCTTGGCTCGCTTCCTCGTTTAAAGTTGGCAAGCAAATCTTTATTGTAAGAGACAGAACAGAAGCCGGAGGGGAGGTCCTGAAATCTGGGGATAATTCACAAAATCCTGGCCTGTGGTGTAGAAGGAAACTAGTGTTAGGGATCTATCGTTTGTACTGCTTTTGTTATCACTGCTAGCTTCAAACACATATAAACAACCTATTGATGATTGCAACTCATTCTCAGCAAACATATTTCCCAGATGTTTTTAAATTAATGGTAAGCAGGTATAAGCTCAGACAAACATTTTTTGGCTTGCTCATTCAAGTCAAGGTGTTCTTGTGCTTCATAGATATCCTACAGACTGCAGCAGGATTATTTTTGCAAGAGTACAATTTAGTATTACAAAGACACCAGATTTGGTCTCTTAAAAGTCTGACATTTTCCCCAAGGAGCACCACCATCCTTCTCCAGGCCTGGTGACTCCATACACTCATGCCTCATCTCTTCCCATGGCCAACAAGTAGTGGCACAGCTCTCCATCTCTGAAGAGAACCACCAGTCAGACCACCTGCATTCACCTCAATCTGAGCCGGGCCTGCATTCCTGTCCGCAATGGGTGCATGTCACCAAGGACACCAGTCTTGGGATGAGGGGAACTTCAACAAGGGGACATCTGCCAGAGGATATGGTGGAATGTGTGGTGTTACATTGCCACCTTGTGGAGAGCTCCCACTGGAGATGAAGAAAGATGGCTGACTGACAAGTTCCAGGCCACTGAGTGCTGCAAGAATGTTTCCCTGGTGTTGTATGCCCATGGCTGAGTACATGCTTGTGCCCTTGCTGTGACTGAATGGGACATTACACCTTGCTGTTATTACTCCTGCAGGTGGTGAAGCATGGGAGCTCCATGCAAAGTCTGGAGGTTCTAGGCATGGGCAACATCAACCATTGCTTTAGTGCCTGGATTGCAGACTTGATTATAAAGTTTTGTATAGATGCATTTGAGGTGAAACAAGAGTCTGGCCTAGGTCAGCCTTCAGGGGGTAGGAGTCTGTTCTATCACAGTTGCCACCAGCTCTTGCAGTGCTGCTGTCCACAAAAGAAGAGTGAAGCCAAGCTCTGCAAGTCCAGACCTCCGCAGGCTCCAAGAGAGAACGAAGGAAACTGTATTTCCTTTTGTTAAGTGCAGAAGAAGCCTCTGGTGGCAATGCATTTTTTATTAGTGGTGTCCCTGGAGAGGTTCAAATATACAAACCCACAACATGCTCCTCCTGTTCATGTGATGGAGTACTGTGCTGACAGACTGGAAGAGAATTACCGAGAAGTTCTACCATGTGGACTCTAACAGTGATGCCATGTATTGATTTCCATCTGGTGATGATGTGCATTTTTGCGATTGCATGGACACTATTCTCTCTCTCTTTCTCTCAAGAATCTGCAGACTGAGTTTCTGGAGTGAAAAGTATGAGCATTGTTTATGATTTATTCAGGACTAGTGGAGGTCTGTGACTTTATGGGCCTTTACAATTACAATGAAGAAAAAGGGCAAAAAGAAATCACAGGTCCCTGCCCCAAGGTCTTTAGCAAGAGAAATTAAACATGACAGAGCAAGGAAGGCAAACCCTGGGAAGATGTGTTCCAACAGCAACAACATATGGAAGACGAGACACACTTATAACTCCATATTGCCTGTGCATCACCCAGGAGAACAGTGATGACTCCGGAGAGGTAAAATACATCCAGCACTGATTAGAAGGAGCAAGCTGTCCTCTCAGGTTGCCCACTGCCAACTCATTCTCCACTGACTATCTGGAGGTAAATAAGCAAATCCCTCAGATCTGGGCAGATGACACTTACAAGTATCTAAAGTGTGGGCTGAATTTTTCAAGCCCTTGAGAGAGGAACAGTTTGCTTTCAAGGAAATCTGATACCTCTTAAAGAAGTAGTCACATTCTTTGAAACACAAGATATGGACAACTCTGGAGATGCTGGCCAATAACAACAGGACATTAATGCCAACATCTCCTGATGGGAATAAAGGCAGTAAATTTGAGCTCTGGAGATTTGTGAGGACTTTTGCTGAACCCCAGTTGCCAGTAAATTCAATGTCTCTTAAAAACAGACCTACAGAGATGTGGAATTGCTCTGGTACTAAAGAGAAGCACAGGCTGCCACCTTTCTTTGGACAAAGGTCTATCTCGATAAAGGCAATGGCACCAGAAGAGTATATTTGTTTTTATCCGAAGCATATAATTTGATACTTCATGAGATCTTAGTTAAGAAACAAATGCTTTGGACCATGTGGAAAGAGTAAGGCATGTATTAGACCTACCAACATGTGTTTTGATGACAACTTTCAATATGTAGTTACTAATGGGGAGGCATTATAATAAATGGGACCATTATTAACCGGTTTTGTAAAGTATCTTGCTGTTAGTCCAATAAGGATCAGTATTTTCAGCAATACTCTAGATAATACAGAATCTGCAACAGTGGGATTTGCAGGTAGTGTATAAATCACTGAGTTAGTGAAGAAGAAAAAGAACAGGCTGAATTATCAGTGATACAATAATTACCTGTTTAAATTATCACAATTCATTATGAGAATTTTACTAGAGGCAAGTGAAGCGTATCATCACATGTGGCAATAAAGGCTGAGATTCAGCCCCACCCACCTTCCACCCCTATCAGGGCCACCTAAAAACCCCGTTTTGCAAAGCTGTGCATTACAAACATCAAAATTAACCACCTCAGCATGAGATCTTGGTGCAACAGTTGAGGAATAATAAAATACTCATGTGTACAAAGAAGGGAGTATTGAGTAGAAACAGGGAAGTCGTTTATGTCCCCAGGTTGGCCACTATTAAAATAATTAGAAGAACAGTATCTTCAGTCTTGGCATCTCCAATTCATAAAGATATAAATGTCTTAAGAGTTCAAACTAAAGTCAAAAAAATGACCTTGCAAGAGAAAACAAGTCTCACAACGCAATAAGCATAAGCTTTTAATCTATTGTGATGTTAAAACATCATATATACGTTCTATAAAATATCAATGTAGGTACTTCCACATGGAAAAGATGCCTTCCAGACCTTTGAAATCTTTCAGCCAGAGAAATAAAAAGATTCAGAAAGTATTAAGGCTGATGTTAGACAAATGCAGCTGCAAAGCAGGATATACTCCTTGCTGTGCGGGTAGTTTCATATTGGAGATGTAATGAAATCACAAGCCATTTGGAGCAAATGGACACTGTAGCACTTTTACACACATGACTGCATGGGAGTACTTAGGTTTAAGAGCACGTGCTTGGACAGCTATTGCAGAGAAGCTGATGTATGGTAACTCATCATCTTAAGATAACCTGTTTTTGGATGAACAGACTTCATAAAACATTCCCTCCACAGCAGCTCCTATTAAAAAAAATCTGCATCCTAACTAAACCCAAGAAGAAAAATGCAGAGGCTCATCACAGTCTGTTCTTACCTAGAGATCAAAGTAAAAGAATCCTGTATTACAAATAATGGGACCTTGGGAAAAGGAAGGACACCATGCTGCACATCTTTCCATCACAGCAGTACAAGTCACTTAGAAAGGGTAGACACCTCCAGCACTCCAGGCTTAGTCTTCTGCACAATCTCCGGAGAAACCTTGGGATGACAAACTTTGTTTTGTAGCTTTAGATATCCTCACAAATACTAAAATAATGTCTGCCTGAAGAAGCAACTCNACAGTTTGCTTTCAAGGAAATCTGATACCTCTTAAAGAAGTAGTCACATTCTTTGAAACACAAGATATGGACAACTCTGGAGATGCTGGCCAATAACAACAGGACATTAATGCCAACATCTCCTGATGGGAATAAAGGCAGTAAATTTGAGCTCTGGAGATTTGTGAGGACTTTTGCTGAACCCCAGTTGCCAGTAAATTCAATGTCTCTTAAAAACAGACCTACAGAGATGTGGAATTGCTCTGGTACTAAAGAGAAGCACAGGCTGCCACCTTTCTTTGGACAAAGGTCTATCTCGATAAAGGCAATGGCACCAGAAGAGTATATTTGTTTTTATCCGAAGCATATAATTTGATACTTCATGAGATCTTAGTTAAGAAACAAATGCTTTGGACCATGTGGAAAGAGTAAGGCATGTATTAGACCTACCAACATGTGTTTTGATGACAACTTTCAATATGTAGTTACTAATGGGGAGGCATTATAATAAATGGGACCATTATTAACCGGTTTTGTAAAGTATCTTGCTGTTAGTCCAATAAGGATCAGTATTTTCAGCAATACTCTAGATAATACAGAATCTGCAACAGTGGGATTTGCAGGTAGTGTATAAATCACTGAGTTAGTGAAGAAGAAAAAGAACAGGCTGAATTATCAGTGATACAATAATTACCTGTTTAAATTATCACAATTCATTATGAGAATTTTACTAGAGGCAAGTGAAGCGTATCATCACATGTGGCAATAAAGGCTGAGATTCAGCCCCACCCACCTTCCACCCCTATCAGGGCCACCTAAAAACCCCGTTTTGCAAAGCTGTGCATTACAAACATCAAAATTAACCACCTCAGCATGAGATCTTGGTGCAACAGTTGAGGAATAATAAAATACTCATGTGTACAAAGAAGGGAGTATTGAGTAGAAACAGGGAAGTCGTTTATGTCCCCAGGTTGGCCACTATTAAAATAATTAGAAGAACAGTATCTTCAGTCTTGGCATCTCCAATTCATAAAGATATAAATGTCTTAAGAGTTCAAACTAAAGTCAAAAAAATGACCTTGCAAGAGAAAACAAGTCTCACAACGCAATAAGCATAAGCTTTTAATCTATTGTGATGTTAAAACATCATATATACGTTCTATAAAATATCAATGTAGGTACTTCCACATGGAAAAGATGCCTTCCAGACCTTTGAAATCTTTCAGCCAGAGAAATAAAAAGATTCAGAAAGTATTAAGGCTGATGTTAGACAAATGCAGCTGCAAAGCAGGATATACTCCTTGCTGTGCGGGTAGTTTCATATTGGAGATGTAATGAAATCACAAGCCATTTGGAGCAAATGGACACTGTAGCACTTTTACACACATGACTGCATGGGAGTACTTAGGTTTAAGAGCACGTGCTTGGACAGCTATTGCAGAGAAGCTGATGTATGGTAACTCATCATCTTAAGATAACCTGTTTTTGGATGAACAGACTTCATAAAACATTCCCTCCACAGCAGCTCCTATTAAAAAAAATCTGCATCCTAACTAAACCCAAGAAGAAAAATGCAGAGGCTCATCACAGTCTGTTCTTACCTAGAGATCAAAGTAAAAGAATCCTGTATTACAAATAATGGGACCTTGGGAAAAGGAAGGACACCATGCTGCACATCTTTCCATCACAGCAGTACAAGTCACTTAGAAAGGGTAGACACCTCCAGCACTCCAGGCTTAGTCTTCTGCACAATCTCCGGAGAAACCTTGGGATGACAAACTTTGTTTTGTAGCTTTAGATATCCTCACAAATACTAAAATAATGTCTGCCTGAAGAAGCAACTCTGATGGAGGGCAACTCTTTGAACCAATGGTCTGGCAAAACCTAAAGGCTTTGATTTCAAAGGCAGTTGGTGTGTCCTTACAATTACTCCAGCAACAAACACCAGCTTTACATGCTTCCCTCTGTTCTTAGGCTGCTTCTTAAGCCTCCCAAGCCCTACAAGCCCTTCCTATTCTCTTCCTCCATGGCTGAGCCTTCAGCTTTTTTCAGATAATCTCTACAAAACAGTTCCACATTCATTACACTTAAATCTGTGAGATTCTGCAAGTCGATCATACAGGGATAACATGATATAAATTGAACTGAATACCAAGATGACACAGAGGAGATTGTACTTGAGTGTATTTGAGTGTATTATTCATTTCCATATTTAATTCATTATGTTTCTCCTCTTTTTTTTTTTTTTTTACTCCCCCCCTCTCTCACCCCCCTTCAATTTACATGGAGCTGAAACACATTTTCCAGCCTGCTGTGCTGGAACACTGCAATGTCAAGGGACTTTACAGTTAAATGTAAGACCTTGTTGTCATACTATGCACTGGGCCTTTGTCCTCAGGAAACCAACAGCTCCAAGTTAGATAACAACTGGTAAATCATCATCTTTGCTAAGTGTTTGCAAAGGCAGGTAGGGGGGCAGGAAGGAGGCTTGCTTAGAGCAGGAAAAGAAACTAACCTCTCTCATAAGGGATTAAGAACTTTTCTGACCACCCATCTTTGAAGTCTCCTCTTAAACCTTTGTCTTCCCTAATACCGGTGTTTCTTGACCTGCTTTTTTGAGTTGGAAGAAGATAGCTGTCTAGGGGTTCTCAGCAGGGTGTGAAGGGCAGAGATGATGTGGATCAGAAAGAGGAAAAGATGCCTTATCAGGGGGAGGGCAAGGGAGAAAGCCAGAAGCCAATTTCATTTTGTACTTAGCAATGATCATTCATTATTCTCTAAGGGTTAACCTTACCCGGGAAGCCCATGGGAGGAAGCCTACCCTGGTTGGTGGTAGGGACCGGATAAGACGACTTAATACAACATGTTTTCTAGCATTAATTGCCATGATTTTGTAATAAGCCAACCTTGAATCAGCTAGAGAAATCTCCCTTCCCTCTTCTCCAAATTCACCCTTGCACCTCTGGAACGACCCGAAGTTTTCCCCTAACAAGCAGAAAGAACTGCTAATTTCACATCCTCCCTGCCTAGGAATCAGTGCTGTGCTCCTCGCACCTCTGCTTCAGCCCTGAGCAGTTTCAACCTCAAACCAGATGATGTTCCACTGGAGCACTGGTAACACTTGTTTCTGAGTTTCATTCATCTGCATGTGAAGTAACACAGTCCCATGGTGGCATGTTGATGCATGTAGAGGAGAAAAACAAAATACTTAATCCTAGACAGATGAAAGGAAGACAAAAAAACCCAAAACAACCACCCTGAGTTCCTCCACACTCTTTCTTGTTAATTTCTTCTTCTGAAACCAGCTGTTTGACATATGGCTTTAGAAGTGAAGTAGAGTCTACTCTTAGATAGGCTATTGGTTCTTTTTTGGGGTTGGAAAATTGTAGTGTCAATTGGATGGGAGTCGCCACTCTCCAGGTTTCCAGCTTCACTGTGCAGCAAAAAACCCACTGCAGTGCCATAGGTTGTACTCAGGATACAGCAGCCTGGATATGGAAACAAATAAGGATGGAGAGAAGCAAGTAGCCTTTCCAATTGCAGTTCCTGCTCTTGCTATGTCTACAGGCCTAACTTTCAGATGGTAGGAGCTCAGTGAGAACAAAGATTAAAAAATGATGCTACCCTCCGAGATTGACAGGCTTTTTTACAATATTGCTGATTTATTTATTTATTTATTTATTTCCAGTGGAAAAGAGAAAATTGCCAGACTTTTTCAAGCCAGAAAATTCTATCAGTGGCAATATGTGACTTTAATAATTCCAGGTTGTTCTGCTTTGGTCTGTGGACTTAATCTCACCAGGGTCCCAGACACTGTCAAGTCTCTGTTCCTTGCCCCTTCCACTACTTTATGCAGTTGGTCAGTCACCTCATCCTTTTCACAATCTCCTCACATTCCTATATGTCCTCCTGCATTTCTTGCAGAAACTCCAAACTACCATCTCTTTCCACACCTTCCCTTGGCCACCTTCTCCTCAGCAGATCCCCACAATTTTGATTGAAGGAACAATTAACCCTAGCCATCCATTTGCAAAGACAAACCTAATGAAATTAAACAAGGATAAGTGTAGAGTCCTACACCTAGGGAGAAACAACACCATGTACCAGTAGGGTATACATAGGGGTAGACCCACTGGAAAGTGGCCCTATGGAGGGGGACTTCGGCATCCTGATGGACAATAAGTTCTCCATGGAACAGCAATGTGCTCTTGTGGCCAGGAAGGCCAATGGTCTCCCGGGATGCATAAAGAAAAACATGTCCAACAAGCTGAAGTAGGTTCTCCTCCCTCTCTACCCTGCCCTAGTGAGACCACATCTGGAGTATTGTGTCCAGTTCTGCTCTCCCCAGTTCAAGAGGAACAGGGAAATTAACTAGAGAGTCCAGTGGAGAGTTGTGAAGATGAAGGGACTGGAACATCCCCCTGATGAGAAAAGGCTAAGAGTCTTTCCAGGCAAGAGAAGCCTGAGAGGGGATCTTATGAATGTTCACAAATGTCTGAAGGGTGGGTGTCAAGTAGAAGGGGACAGTCTCTTTAGTGGTGCCCAGTGATAGGACAAGGGGCAAAAGTCACAAACTGGAATACAGGAAATTCCACCTCAACATGAGAAGAAACTTCTTTCCTGTGAAGGTAATGTAGCCTAGAACAGGCTGTCTGCAGAAGTTGTGGAATCTCCTTCTCTGAAGATTTTCAAAACATGCCTGGAAGTGTTCCTGTGGGGCCTGCCCAGGGCAACTGGGCTCGATGATCTCCAGAGGTCCTTTCCAACCCCTGCCATTCTTCATTCTATGATACCACCACCAACAGCCAGAAGCTCTTTCACCCTCTGGGAAGCTGTCCTGCTAGGCTGCCCTGCTCCTCACCCTAGTACCTGAGGTTCCCCTGATTAGATCACCAGCTACTCAAGGCATGAATATCAGATTCATGTGTGCTCAACACACCATGAAGGTGCAAGATGCTGGTCCTAGAGGGTAAGGATTTGTTAGATTCATAGTTCTACTGACCACAGTAAGGGGAACCATCACTTCAGTATCAGTAAAACAATGGGACCAAGAAGAGAGAAGGATGATGTAATTTCTCTTGTGATAAGGAAAGATGGTGACTGTATTACTGGTTTTGACTTCTCTCTTTGTTCAACCTGCCATTCAGTCCAAAGCAACCACCTTGCTGATCTGATGCATCCTCTCCCACTTTCTAGTCTCTTCAAGGTAAGAGCTGTCTACTATTTTCTGCTTGCGTGTCACCTGTGCTACCCAAAAGGCAGTTCTGGGCCAGGAAATGTCAGTGCTAGCACTTGTCATGAGAAGGGAGGGACTGAGAGCAGAAGGAGCACAGACATCACATGTCTGTGGGATGAAGAACAGGCAAGGATGCAGAAGAATGCAAAAGGGATGGTGGAAAACTCTCAGCATAGCCTGAATGGGTCTGTTTGTCCAGTATCATACAGGGACAGAGAAATGTTGCTGCATGGCCAGCCAGCAGCCATCGCTGTCCTCCACAGAAAGATGGCGCCTCATAGGATAGAAGAACACAGCTCTGGTACTTCTCAGGCTTTCTCTTCTCTCAGGGCTTTTTAAATTGCAAGATATGGATGCTGGAATTAAAACACTGCTGAAACCAGCCACCCCCACACTCACACTTTTTCATTATATTTCTGCACTATTTCCAAAACCCTCTCATAGCAATGTGGAAAGACACTACAAATCACTCTGAGAATATTATATGACAGTGAAAGAGTTTTGACACAAGGCCTGTTTCCAAATGGTATTTATCACACTTTTAAACTCCTCTGCACAAATAAACAACGTATTTTCTTGCTTTGTGTGCTCTTACTGAGCAGACCCGATCAGGGAATCTTGTTTATCCTTTAATTGACCCACGTACAGTTCCCAGGCCAAAAGTCTACAGCAAAGCAATACAAAGGTTACCAGGGATCATCTGTGCTTAAAAGCTTTGTGAGAAAAGTGTATTTTGCAGGAAGTACTTGAAAGACAAGATTGAGGTTGTTTAGCATGCAAGGGATTTGCTCCAAAGCCCTCTGAAGCTGGTGGAATGACTTTGGTTGATTCCAGTGGTCTTTGGATCGGAACCAAGGAGGGAAGAACTAGCACCAGGCACAGAGGGCAACATAAAAGAAGGTATGAAAAATAAAATTCAAATTCAAAGTTACATACAGTGGAAGGAGTAGTCCTGGCCACACTGCACATTCTTAAGAATCTATTGTTTAAATGGTCTACAGTGGTGAAAGGTCCCATATCCAACACTTCTCCATCACAGTGAATCATACACATATACTACAAGCCATAGACCATGTTCTACAACCAGGAGATAAGAAACCATGCCTCATAAGAAAAATAATCTCCTGTGCCTATGAGGTGGTGTCTCGGCAGAGATAGCCAGAGTGTGCCAGCTGTAGTGTTTTTCCATCGGTCCTACTACTCTGACACACTTATTTACTTACAAACCACTGCTGTCAGATGCCAACAGCTGTAGCTCATCGTCCTATGGTTGTTTCTGATGAAGTGCTTTTCAGATCAGAAAATGCCAACCAGTCAAACTTAGGACTTTTGATGGGGGAAAGAGAGTTCAACTGGCTCTCTTCAGTTTTAAATACCACTTTTGTTTTTAAAATTAAACCACTGGTAATAAAAGAGTAAAACACAAAGTCACCATCAATATTGAAATCAAATGTTTTAGCTGATGTTAGAGGAAGGAGATTCAGAACTTGGGTTTTCATTTTGCAAAATTTTTTGAAATTCTGGCTGTTGGACCAAGTTTTAAATGCAGGTTTGCTAAAAAAAAAAAAAAGTAGTAAAACAAAAACAAACACAAAAAAAAAAAAGAAAAAAGAGAAAGAGAAAAAAAAAATCCAGAAAATATTCACAGGATAGGAAAGCCGTTTCCTGCCAACTCTATATTGGCTTACAGTTCTGACGCATGCAAGCTGGATTTGAATTAGCAGATTAGGCCCAGATCCAAAAAGGGACCTAGGCACTTAAAGTGGGACTGAGGTATGCGAGTCCCAGACAAAGGTCCTCAGTCACTGGAAACCACTGAGTTTTCAAAATTAATAATTCTGCTTCAAAGCATGCCCCACAGCACCTGAACTTTGACAGCCAGCTCCATGCCCACCCTCCCCTATTCACCTCCAGCCAGACCTTCCCAGGTTCCCCTGGATTGTGCCCATCAATGCCAGGGCCCTCCAAACATGCAACAGCAAACACCACTCACTTCCAAAAAACAAACAGCGGAAGAGGTGGTGCCACCTTATCATACAATAGCTCGGCGCTTGGAGCACACACCCAGGCAGAGCTGGTTTCCCTCTCCTGCTTGCCTGTGAGGACTCGGCCCTGCACCATGGAGGGTGCTCCAGGAAAAGCCCTCCCTCTCCTTTCCCCTGGACTTCAGTTGCATGCAAAAAAAATATTAAAAAGAAATCTTGGCCTCAGTTTCCTCTGGCAAATTTTGTTTAAATACCTGATCTCACTATTTTCAACACACAAATATATAAGCACTGTCAGAGGAAAAACAGTCCCAAAAGCCTTATGATTTCCCTTCAGGAGAGGGTTTTGGATTTGAGACATCCCCTTGGCATTGCCTCATGCCTGTCTCAGGCATCTCCACCACCAGCACCAGCCTTTCTGTTTCCCGTCTTTCCCCATGTTGTGTAAAAGGCTCAAGGCCCTCACTCAGTGGGTCAGGATGAAGCTTTGTGGGTCTCAACCCTTGCACCCTATGCTGGACAGAGTGTGGGTTCAGCTCTCCATCACTTCTGGTGGCTGGCAAGCCTGGGAGGAAGACATGGGCAGCTTGCAGGCCTGGGAGGCATCCAGTCCCAGAGTGATGTTCCTCCTGCCAGCATGTACATGGAGCGGGGAATTGGGCTTCCTTGTTTACATCTCCTCTTTTCTTTTTATCTTCCCCACCCCCTCCTTTCCAACCCCCCTCCCCTTCTCAATAAAGAATGTTTTCAAAAGCAAGTGCCTACATTTAAGCTGCTGCAAACTCCAGTTTACTTGGAGAAATGATTGTGCTCTTTAACTTAAAGAATTTCCAAAACATATAGGAAAGGAATTTCATAAACTACTCACTGAAAAACATTCCATACATTCCCCTCTCATCCAGAGACACCCGTGTGTGGTCTCCGACAAGGTCAGGTTTGGGGCTACGTAACGGGGACAGAGATTCCAGCGCTCGGAAAACAACAGATACCACAGACCATAGGACGGGGGGAAAGACCTCGTGACTCCCGATGCTGGAGGCTGGGAGACCACCGGAAAGGCAACAGACAGTAAACACTCCATGTTATCCCAGGGAGGAAAATCCCAGTGAGAACATCCTGCGTATCTGTTGAGAATGTGACATCAGGCTCTGCAGTGCTAAAGAATGGAGAATAGTATGAAAAAAAAAAAAAAATAGAAGGAAAAAAAAAGCAACCCTACAATTTAAAAAAGGAAAGCAGGGATTCCCACTCATTATTTCATCTAAGAAAGGTGAAGATATCAGACAAGGTCCTTTAACTGCAGACTGAATGCCTATTGCAAAGGGTGGGCAGCCAGATAGGAAGATTATTTCGGCCAGGTACTGGGTGGGAAGAGCACCCTGGTTTTTGGATTGCTGCCTCCTGTTTTGAAATCCAGGCAGCTCATTTGCCAGCCCTGCCATCCCTCGGGGCACTCTGAAGCTCTAGGAACAAGCGCTCTGTACATCTTCAGTTTACACTGTCTGCAGAAACCATAACATTATTTCCAAACCAAGTACGCTGAAACATGCCAAAGGCACCATTCCTAATCCACTATGATGGACATGACTCACGGCAGGTCTTAAAACAAAATTACCCAAAGCGAGGAGGAAAAAAACCCAAACCATCAGGGAAATAGTGCCTTGGAGAAAGTCCTCCTCCAGTACCTGATGAAATGTCACAAGATGTGTTTTATTATGCAATTTTCCACTGAAGTCGACATGCTAGAATTGATTTCTGAGTTTAGATCAGCTGGAGACATGTCAGTTCACCAGAGATGATCTGAGAAAGTCATGTATCTAAATAAGCCCACACTGGAAAAATGCTTTTCGTGGAAATTGAAAAGCAACTCCACATTGGGACCATCATTTATGTCACCCTGCCTATCTCATACCACTATGCACATTAGTGTGGATTAGACGCAACCAGCGGCGCTGCAAAGTGTAATAGGTTCAGTTTGGTGGAGTCTCACTGCTTCCTTAGAGCTCATTAACGACCACACCAACTGCAGGGCTCCCTCAGGGCAGCCTTTTCACCTGCTCCTCCTGTCACTCATGGAATTAAGCAAATCTTTCACCCTCAAGCAGTTCTCGATACATCAGAGAGACTTGAACCTAGGCTGTGCATTCTTGCTTGGACTTAGCTCCATTCACAAGTAGAGGGTAAAAAAAAAAAAAAAAAAAAAAAAAAAAAAAAAAGAAAAAGCTTTGGCTGAAGATGTCAGATCTTTAGTAGACTTTACAGAAGTATCACATGGCAATAAACTGGCCACAAACAATAACCCATCTACATTTCTGTAGCACGAGAAGTGAAAAATATCTGACAAATACCCACTCACAATACTATAGTCACCAAAACCTTTAAATCTGGGGTCCTGAGTCAGGAGCAAAGGAGTGTGAGGAACAATCACAAATAGCATCTGGAGTGGACGGAAGGGCTGGCCCAGACAGAGCTTTGCTAGCAGAGCACAACAGACTGCCTTTGCTGCTGCAGAAGTTTATTTCTGCTCTCCTGTTTGTTCTCTCCTAGCTCTTTATAAATTCAATCCAGCTATTAACAATATCCATTAGCTTCTCCAGAAGATTATCTCAGCTTTAGTAACTGGAATGCAGGGATTAGGAAAAAAAAAAAACAACAAAAAACACTACACAGAAAAAACCCAACCACCCCATTCAGTTTTGTTTCTAATAAAAGTATATGTTGATTTAAACTGATGGCTTTTAACATCTGTTGTGCAAGTCTTTGTGGTAATAACCCTCAGAGATTGTTGGAGAGAGAGATCATTTAGTAGGTAATAAACATTAGTGATTTCATTAATGAAATATTCTAGCATAGACATGACAGACGGGAAGAAGCAAGTCTTCCACCTGCTTAATAACTCCATTGCTGAGGCTAAAACTCCAGCTGCTGTTAGCAGAGCAGGAGATGTCCTGGTACCTTTCACCCCAACCATGGGCACAGCTATGTCCAGGAACATGTAGTGGGAGAAGAGCTACATCCAGGACCCAGTGGGAAGCTTCTGACTCTCATCATGTGAGGCACTGATTTCAAAACACCTTACCAATAAGGGGTTGTCCTTTGTTCCTGATATTGCTGAAACCCAGATGACAACACTTTTTTGGAGCATTGGATGCCTGTTTTCTGGAAAATGGGGACACAGATTGAGCGGGGAGTATGGGAAGCTGCTTTTCCATTTGATGGGTCTCTCAAGTGGGTCCAAAGGACTGCAGTTCCTGGCAGAAGAGTTGAAAACCTTCTCTAGCAATCTTTCTGTCTTCCTCCAAGGGGAGAGGTTTTGAATGTAATTTCCAGCCAAAACCAGATTTCTTCTGCAAGTCTTGTTATTGATCATCAGTGTGAATGTGGAGGGGGAACCCTCCAGGGACCAGCTTTTCAAACAACAACAGAGAAGTTGAAACCTCCAAAGACAAAATGATAATGGAGTGGTGGAGAGAAGTTATTTTCTAGATGGGGCTGTCTCTCAGCCCTTTAGAGAGACAGACAGAGACTGACGGATGGGGAAAATGTCCCAGCTCACATGAGCATCCAAGTTCCCCAGACACCAAGAGCATATTCTGGTGCTTGTTCACACCAAGTCTCCTTTCCCTGCACACCAAAGATCAGGGCACGAGAGAGGAGTGATATACATTTGGATCCAAACCCATTAGTTTATGCACAGCCGAAGAGAAACACTAAGTTTTCTCATTTTTCTCCCCTTTATCTGCTGGTCAGCAGGAACAAAAGGATTACAGCATGCTGCTGTCCTATCTGAGATACTTGTCCTATCTCAAGGTGTCCAAGGGAGTGTTCAATCCCTTTTTTCTACGCTGCATTCTACTCAGTGAGGAGGAAGAGGACTCTGGGTGTCTTCTTCTAGTCTTGGTACTTCCACAGAGGTTGGCCCTTCACATGCAGTGCTGGGGCAGGCTCTACACACTAGGGAGAAGCTCAATGGTCCCCTGGAAAAAGCACTTGAAGGGAGCATGGTTTGGGCCAGAGCACAATGAATCAAAAGCAACTGACTGTCCTCCCCTGTGGCTTTGCAATGAGGTCAGGAAAGCTTTTTTGAGCTGGGTTGAAGGATCACAGGATGTCAGGGGTTGGAAGGGACTCTGGAGATCTTAAATTACAACCCCCCTGCCAGAGCAGGGCCATACACTACGATCTAATCCAGCACAGGTCACACAGGAACACATGCAGGCAGGTCTGAAAAATCTCCAGAGGAGACTCCACAACCTCTCTGAGAAGCGCCTTCCAGTGCTCTGCGACTCTCACAGTAAAGAAGTTCCTCCTCAGGTTGAGGTAGAACTTCCTGTGGTCCAGCTTCCATCCAGTTCCCCTTGTCCTATCATAGAGCACAAATGGGAAGAAGCTGCCCCCCTCCTCCTGACACTTAGCTCTCATATATTCATAAACATTTATTAAATCCCCTCTCAGTCTTCTCCAGACTAAAGAGCCCCAGGTATCTCAGCCTCTTCTCATAAGACGTGTTCCAGTCACTTAATCATCCCTGTAACCCTCTGTTGGACTCTCTTGAGTAGATCCTTGTCCCTCTGGAGCTGGGAGGCCCAGAACTGGTTGCAATATTACAGGTGAGATCTCACCAAAGTAGAGGGGGAGCAGAACCTCCCTGGATCTGCTGGACACAGTCCTCCTAATGCACCCCAGGATACCATTGGCCTTCCTGGCCACCAGGGCACACTGCCATCCCATGGAGAGCTTGTTGTCCACCAGGATTCCCAGGTCCTTCCCACAGGGCTAATCCCCAGCAGAGCACCTCCCAACCTGTATTGGTGTAATTTATTATTCCTTCACAGATGCAGGACTCTGCATTGCAGAGGCTCTGAGGCTTCCTACAGCCTTTCCCCAGCAGCTAGCCAAGAGGAGAGGAGCATCACATTGATGTGATGATTCCCCACCAAGACATCAATACCTTTCTGTTATTTGGGGGCACAGGTTTCCCCACTTCCCAGTGAGCAGAGCCTAACCCAGGCTCCCTTAAAAACCTACAGCTATGTAGAGGAAAGAGCTGCTCAGGGGTGCAGGGAGAAGAATCACCTGCCTGAATCCATGGTCTCTCTCTGGCTGTGATCTCCAGCCAGGAGGACAGGAGACACTGATGTCTGCTAGGAAAAAAAAAAAAAAAAAAAAAGCATTACCTAAGGTTAATGAAAACAAGTTGGTGTGAGTGAGATAAAGTAAGTGCCTTAGGAAGAAAGGATGGTTTACACATTTTGAATGAGCTAACAGGCCAGCTCAAAGACAGTGTCAGGAAAACTGGGAAAAAAACCCCATAAATTATTCCTATTAATTCCCTGGAATTGTAGCCCTTGTTTGTTTTTCACCTGTTACTTAGGATGAGTTCAGCCTGTGCCATCCAATTTTCTCCCAGGGAAGAAAACACTAGCTCTTGCTATCATGGCTGCAGCTCAGGAATGGATGAGAAAGAGACAGATCACCAGTTTTCTTCATTTAACAAAATCTGGCAAATTACTGGTTGTCCCAGCCATTAAGGAAACTCTTACCCAACATGTTTCATGTGCTGGATCTGTGACCTTTTTGTCACACAGTGTTCAGAAGCAACAGGCTGCCCCTTGACTCAGAGATGGGTAGATGGAGGCTGTATCTAGACTGCATGGCAGACTTCATGCCATGATGTTGCCTGAGGTCATACTGACCACAGACATCTGGGACCGAGGACATGGCTAGAATAGGACCAGTCCATGTGCACAAGTTTCCTTCCCATGACCACTAGGACGTATGGAGGAGAAGATGGTGTGTGCTCTGACACAAGGTCAGGGAGCCGAGGTGCAGTCCCAAATCCTCTAGTTAAGACAGCTCTTATCTGGATATGTCATTTACATGCAGCAGCACATAAATGATCCTTCTCAAGGACCACTCATGACCTTACCTCCCTGTCTGTCCTAGCCAAGTTCTGGGCACCCCAGGTGGTCCCACAGAGCAACCATGGCCCTACTGCGGTATCTCCCACTTTCCACAAACAGACAGCTTTAACACATACTTATGAGAAGAAGTTTTCTTTATCCATCAAAGCCAGATCCATTTGAGGATAGACTCAGTGTTATCCATAAAGCTGTCAAGAATTTTTCACAGGTTTTATCAGGTTTTATGAGCTGGATGAATCACTCCTAAAGGTTTTTGGGAATGAGACAAGGAGGGAAAACCCCCATTTTTCTGCCTGATTACAGGGAGCTTTCAAACTGGAAAGAACTGCCAATGCCTTCAACAGCAACTACAAAAATCATAATTGGTTAAAAGATGTAGCGTTTGTTTGTTGGTTTAGAAGATTGTTTTGATTCTCTCTACAAGACTAAACAATTATTTAGGCACCTAGAGAATAAATAAAACTACTGTTAAATATACAAAACATTACATTGTTTGCAACTATTTATGCCCATAGATAACTGCAATCAACAGCAGCTTTCTCCAGGAGTGCTTCTGTCACCAAGGTCCCCAGCTTCTCCTGCAAGGCTCTGCACTCAGTGGTATGGGAAGCGATGGTACATAACTCAGAGATCTGCCATCGAGGGGGATGACTGGAATGCAATGTTTCATCCCCCAAATACCCAAGTTGCCACCAAGTTGCTGCTTTTCTGTCTTGATTCCTATAACTTAGCAATCATTGCTTCATTACTGTTCCCACAGGAACAACCCTGACCAAGGGACAGCTGCAGATGCTCTAAGCAAAGGACGTTGCAGAGACAATACCTGTTGCCTCTGCTGCCCAATGTTTTGGCCTTGACACTCTGCAGCAATGAATCCACATCTCAGATTTCCTGTTTAATGCATCACAAACTGCAGAGAAGAGAAGGGGACCAGAAAATCAAGAATAAATGGTGGAAAAACAGTGTTCCACAAAGGCAGATGCACAAAAAGCCCCTTTGCACTTCCACAGGGACTGGATAAAGCCCTTTGATTCCATCGGGGCTTTAATGAGAAGGATGCATCCAATATCCCCAAGAACTGGTGCTGGTGAACTAAGATACTTGGGCACCCAGGCCACAAAAGAGAGAAGGAACCTCAGCAAACAGCAATTGAGGAGGACATACAATTATGCTGCTTCTTTTATCTCTTCTTAACAACCTAATTGGAGTGTAATGAATTTAGGGTTGGTGCTCTCTGCCAGACTTGCTGCTTTGATGTGTTTTTGTCCTCTGCATTATAAAAATGCGATGGAAACCAAAACCAAGATATTACACCTCCATAAAGTGTCTCAGGGTTTACCATAAGATTCCGCCGTTTGTGCCAAGTGGCCAAAGCCACTAACAGGCCCCATGCTCGCCAAGATGTTTGGGTAATGAATAAGAAGCAGAGAGAGATACCACTGTGAATCAGAGAGAGGAATGCACACCAACGGCAAGAGAGGTGGATCCCAGGCTGTAATGTGGAACAGAAGAACACTGTGCTTGTGCTTCTCTTGGGCTGTGGCCAGCAGATGCTGCTGGTGGTGTCTGACAGCCTGCGTTGGTTGAGCACAACTTCAGGTGGTAGCAGGGCAGGGATCACACCAAGGCAGCACTGTCAACTGCTTGTATGGCCAACAGCCAGGTCACTCTTTGGCCCAAGGTTCTTTCCCCCACCCTTGCCAACCATTCCTGTTTTAGCTCTCCGCAGCCAAACCTTTCTCCCACATGAGCCAACCATGCCTCTCTTAGCTCTCAGCAGGGCATTCCCACAGGCAAATATTAGCCACTACTTGATATGCAAGTCTCAAACACATAGAATCTGGGTGGATTTTGGTTGGAAGAGGCTTTTAGGATCATCAAGTCCAACCATTAACCCAGCACTGCCAGGGCACCACTAAACCATGTCCCTCAACACCACAGCTCCATAGCTTTGTAACTCCTCCAGGGATGGGGAATCCACCCCTGCCTTGGGCAGCCTGGGCCAGCCCTTGACAATCAAACTGAACCACCCTGTTTGGAATGGTACAGGCTCAAGAGGCTATCACCACCTGCTGCCTACTGTGCCCTCCTCCCAGGGTCACCATCCTGATAGTGGGGAAAGGCAAAGTCAGCAATGTCCATGTGCAAGTGTCAGGCAAGACGCTGAAAGGCTTTTGTGGGGGACATCCTACCCTGCATAGTGGAGAAAGTTTCCCACCACCTCACTTAGACATTTCAGGTCTGTGAAATCCTAAAAAACCTAGTGATGCTTACCAACCAAAATATCCCAGGGCTTCACATACAATCTGCTCTTACATATAGAGAGATCAATCATGGAAAGCTGGTTCTAAAAAGGCTCCACTAAATACAGACATTGACCTGTTTCTATCCAAACACCGACTAAACAAGCTTGTTAGATGAACCAACGTATCTACCCCAAAAATCACAGCCCAAAGAAAAGAAGTCCAACTGCTTCTCTGTTTCCCTGTCTGCAGTGATCCTGATTATGACAAAAAAAATTGTATGTTTCCTTAGGAAAAAAACCTGGTCATCGATGGTTCTAGTATTTGCAGCATACCCAAGGGGGAATACTCTTTAAATCAGTACAGCTACACCCCTTGTAGGGAAGCCACCCTCAACTGACAGATGCTGGGAGCCTAGCCCTGAGTCTGCCTCTTCCTAAAACAGCCTTTACCCTGTGACTACATGTTTGAGACACAGGCTGATGATAAGATACACTGCTAGTGAAACACAGCCCTCCTTCAGAGATGATTTGCATTTCTGAGCAGTTTACTGGTGCAGCTGCTCTGGACAGCAGCCTGTCCTCTGCAACAAAAGCGCTTTCTGGAATAGGTGTTCACACAGAGCTTTGCTGTAAGCCAATTACATACCTAAACACCAGGAACTGTATTTCCAGAGCCTGATGCTAGATGAAGGGACAAGCCCTCTATGCCTTATGAGTCATAGAATCATTCTGCTTGGAAGAGACCTTTAGGAACACCTAAAGGTTCAACCCCTAGCCCAGCGCTGCCAGGGCATCTCTAAACCACATCCCTCAACACCACATCTCCATGGCTTTGAAACCCCTCTAGGGATGGGGACTCCACCCCTGACCTGGGCAGCCTGGGCCAGCCCTTGATGACCCTTTCAGGGAAGACATTTTTCCTCATATGAGGAAACCTAAACCTCCTCTGATGCAGCTTGAGGCCATTTAACCTTGTCCTGTCACTTCTTACTTTGGAGAAGATCCCAACCCCATCTGGCTCCAACCTCCTGTCAGGGAGTTGTCAAGAGCCAGAAGGTCTCCCCTGAGCCTCCTCTTCTCCAAGCTAAACAACCCCAGGTCCCTCAGCTGCTCCTCACCAGACTTGTTCTCCAGCTCCATTGCCCTTCTCTGGACACACTCCAGCCGCTCAATGCCCTTCTTGTTCTGAGGGGCCCAAAACTGAACCGAGGATTAGAGGTGCAGTCTCTCCAGTGTGGGAAGTTGATCCCTGCCCTTAGTCCTAATGGCCACACATTTTTGGCCACCTTAGCTCTATCAGATGCAAGCATAGAGCTACTTTCTACCTTGTTCATAACTCATATGGGAGACAGGGGAGAAAGCAGGATGTATCTAACCGAGCTTCTCCATGCCCATGATGTCTTAGGTATCCACACCAGCACTGCTAAATGTGGGCAGCATTTAGTAGGTGAGTAGTAAATCAGTGTCCCCTGGGACTATCAAGGCAGTCCCTGTGACCAAGAGGTGCATCTGTGTCTCAGTATCTTTGGGCATAGATGCTCTAGGGCTTCACCTGCCCTGCCAGTTTGGGCAATGGCTTCAGATGCAGCTTCCATGATTGGAGAGCATCCTTATCCTGTCAGTGAAATATGGCCAGGTCAAAGCAAGAGGGAAATGGGGCACCATCTGAACATCAACCCTCTGAATCCCAAGTCCCTCAGGGGACTCAGTGACCCATTTGCTGCTCTTGGGGACCATCACTTGGACAGTGCCATGGCTGCACCAGACCATACACGTGCAAGCAGACATATGCAGCTGAAGGGTTGGAACAGCTCCTTCTACTGAACATCTGGACTTACACATATAAACTACTCAACACTCTCAACCAGAATTACAGAGTCTTTCATATCTTATCTCTCAAAAACCACTTATCAGCCCACAGCTTTCAGACTGCAGTCTCTCCCGTCTGCCAAAGTGGAACCAAGCCATTTAAAAACATGAATAACAGCAGCCCCTCTCTCCTCTCCCACGCTGATGGCTGCAGCTCCTCTGATGGGGGCTTGATATTCAGGGGTAGTGAGAATAGCTTTGGCTACCCCACTCATTGGGGACAGTTAGATGAGTTACCATGGGACAACAGCTCACCATAACATGGATGTTTCATCGCATCCGAAGCTGAGGAAGGTGACAAGCTGAGTATTTCTGTTCTGTGTTATGATGATACATAACAAGGAAATATTTGTAAGCTAACTTTGAGGTGCGTCACCCATGCTACTGCAACACTTGGAAGCTACAGGCACGCCCCAGAGCCTCCATGTCCTAGATGTTCAAACAGAGGCAAAAAAAGAGACATGGTTGTGCCCATAAATGAAAATTTAATAATAGGAGCTACTCTGGACTTTTTGTTAAATAAAGATCCTTTTTTTTCTACTAAAATATCCTTTTTGGTTTTCATTTATGGGTTGACATTGTGCAACATGTGTCCAGGAAGGGAGAAAATACCTTTTTTTGGGTTTTTTTCTGTTTTTCCTCTCCCTTCTCCTTTAAAGAAGAAAAAAAAGCTCAGAGGATGGGCTTTACAGCTTCGTGAGCTATGAAAGCACTTTGGATTTCAGGTTCATTGGGCATCAAAACTTCCCCCTCCTCCTGCTCTTCACTTTTCCATTTTTTCCACACAAATTTCAAAATTGATTTTTTTTTTTTCCTCTGAGACATCAGGGATGACACTACTGGACTTCAGCATGGTGCTAAAAACACACGTGCACATTGAAATACCAGTCTAGACACAGCAGCAGCCACAACTGAAGTAGATTAAGAGGGTTCTAAGCAAGTGGAGTGGGCTGGTACCATGTCAGGCAGGAGATGGACAGAGGGGGAGGACAACAGTGTTGATGTTACAGCAGAGGAAGGCTCAACAATAACCAGGATCCGCACTAGCTCCATGCTAGCTTCGCAAGCCTCACTCTCCTCAGCAGCATGGACGGCACATGGGTCATACATGTTTTTCTCAGTTCAAAAGAGGTCTGTCGTAAGACCAACTGCCTTCGCTTTTGTTATGAAACTGATGTTCAGGCACAAGCCTTGGCTGACAGGTCTCATTCCAGTGGCTGATGAGACAATCCAGGGAATAAATATGATCATCAGGCACCGAGTGGGAAACAGCAGGAACTAGGTCCCTGATGGCAGTGGCAGGGAGAGAGGGTACAGGTGCCTTCACCTCCTCAAGCGTCCCTCAAGCCCACATGCACTTTGGCCCCCCTCAGCCAGTCCTTCTCTGGCAAAAAACCACACTTTCAGATACTGCTGCCAAACCTCAGAAATGTATATTGCTGTTCTGGCTACGTTCAGGAGGAAGGGGAAGGGAAAGCAGCGTGCAATTTTCAACAGTTTCTCCTCAGAGAGGGGCCCCTAATTTTCTGAAAGGGGCCGTGGAGGGGGGAGGAGGAGGGGTGTGGAGAAAAAGCAAGAGGCTCTGTCACATTTTAATCCCTTTTCCCAAATTAGTTATACATGGAGAATTTGTGATGGAGTTTCCCCTTTGGGCTTTGAGCCGCCAAACATTTCATAACACGCAGAGCCCTTCTGAACCCTTCTGATCACGTCACCTCTAAGGCGGCCGCTTTTCTGCACTGAGCTGTGCACCAGGGCAGATTTCAGCAGAGGCACCCTGTGCTGGTGGCCCTGCAGGTGTGGTTTTACAGGACAGCACAGGCAAAGGGGAAAAAAAAGCCCATCCATAAACAAACAAACAAAAGATCCAGAGAATGACACAACTATTGGACAACATTCACTGATGATACTGTGAGAGCTCAGTGACACCAGACTCAAATTGTCAGGACAGAGCTACTTGGAAACTTGCTGCTGGCTCTTCACCACGTCAAAACCTGACCCAAGAACCACTGAGTGCTTTTTATTCAACAGTTACCCAGGGTAGACAAAAACAAGCTAAAATAAGGGCTTTCACTCAACCTGATGCGTTGCATTGGCTAAGCAGGTCTGACATCAAGCAAGCACCGCTAAGTCCCTGGCAGCAGCACATGGACACAATTTCCACAAGCCCATAAGAGACTGGAGAATTTGGGGTTAGGGAGCATCTCCCTGCCTTGTGTTTTGGTTGCAGTCGTTTATAGTCTCAACATTTTAAAAATACCATAAATTCCTAGTCATTCAGGATTCCACAGCTCAAAGTTATTCTACTGACCAAGAAGAGTGGAAACCTCCCCTCAGGTTAATAGGAACGAGGCTGGTGAACCAAGATCCTCAAAGGCATTAGATCCTCTTTAAAAATCAGTGATGCTTAGACCTTTTAATAAGTGTGTTCAAGGATCTGGACCAAAGCACCAAAGCACACTCCCTGCATAAATGATCTTAAGTGTCTGTGAAAATTTACAAAGGTGAGTGAGAGACTCTGCACTTCTGGAAGCCCAAGCGCGGAGCTGGCATTGTAGTAATTTGTATTCATTGCTGGTTACTAAAGATCAACTGCTTTAATTAAAATTCACAGTAAATAGAGATTTGCTTTCCCCAGTGCCAGTGCTCTATAGACACATTCAAAGGTATTTACTTCCATTTAGCTCAACTTTTTAACCAACTTTTAGAAAAGTTTCCACATGGTGGATTGATTTGATTTTATTTTAAAACTAAATCAATTTTTAACCAATTTTCATTACTTTGGTGGTTTTGCATCTCTATAAGGCCCATGGGGCTCTTGGATTTGACAACCTGGTGTGAAATGCATCCCAAAACTCCAAACACTGCAGCCCACTGAAAACGAATATTCTGTGATCTCCAGGGAAAGCTGCAGTCAAGCCCTGCCTGCCCCAAGCACCTGCCCAGAGCACCAATCCTGAACAGGGCCCAGACCTGCCTCTGGACAGCGCCGCCGCTATGGCCCAGGCAGGTGTGGGATTTGGCAGCCCTGAGCTCCAGTCCTGGCGGTGGAAAACGCTTGAAGTGTAGCCCATGGAAAGATCAAAATCCTGACTGGGAGCCTCTTTAAAAATGTGGCTTCAAAGCTAACTGGAAAACTGGCCCAAGGCTTCTTCCAAACCTGGCCCAAGGCTTTCCTGCAATTCAGCCTGGGTTTGCAAACCTGGCTGGCATGAGGTTTATTGCACCTAGTTTGGGGCTTTACTTTGTGAATATTTTGAGTAGATTCAGCTTGTGGAGCTTCAGCTCTTGAGATTAAATGGGCTCTGGTGTTCAGAGCCTGGACCAGCATCCAAAACATCCATAAATATAAATAGATCAGTGTGGTGTTTATGTAGAAACTAACAGAGGGTCAGACACTTTATTTTTAAGGGAAAGGACATTGCTGTGTATTACCAGTAAATCAAATCATTAAAATCACCTGTATGAATGGATGAGATGAGGACTACTTACTGCTGCACACTGGAGGGCTTTGACTCACCAAAGCAACCTCTTAAACTGCTGAGGAGACAGGTTTGCTACAGTCCTGTTTCCCCACCATGGTGCCTATAATAAGCAAAGCTCAGAAGTCTTGTAGAAGCACCCAGCACTTGGGATGCTTCAAAGCAGAGGCAGCAGCTTTGGAAGTGATATTTCTCTTGAAAGACATCAGCATATGTGAAGATGTTCTATTCTACTTCCTGGTATGTTTAGGGCAATGAAGAAAACCAACAATGATGCTGGTTTCCCCATACTAGTCCTTTTAGTACCACTAGAACTAGAAAAGAATGGGTTCATTTGCTGTCAAACTACTATTCTTTCTCCCCCCAAAAAAACCTCAAAAATGGTGACCATTCAGAGCAGAGCCAAGATGGCTCTTGGCAAAGGTTCAGAGCAGCTCTTATTACTGAGGGGAATGTGGTCATGTTGTTAAGATAGTGGCCTGGGAGTTGGGTCACTGTTCTCGGCTACCCTGCCACCCTACCACATAGCCTTGGAAAGTCACATCTCCCCTCCATGGCTCCACGTTCCTTGCTATCCTGCTCTTCTTGGCTACTTAGATTGCCAGCTTTTATGGTCCAAGGTCTGTTACTATTCTAGCTACCACCATAATTACAAGAATTTGATACACGCTGCATTCCAGCACCCCTTCACACAGAGCTTCGTTACAGCAGCTCTGTCTTCATGGGCAACAGGGCAGAGATGGGAGTTCAGGCATTTCCTCATTGGAGATTTATTGCCACTATCCCAATATGTCCCTGTACTCATGCCCACACCCAGGGACATAGTAATCCCTGTTAACTCTCATTCCCACCCAAAGGAATTAACACATGAAGTCCCTGCATAACACCTTTCAGTCTCAACAGAGGAGGAACACAAAGATCACCCTACGGGGAACCGGTGGAGCTGGATTAAAACTCAGAGAGCACCAGCCAGGCACCCTGCATGCTGGGGCACTCTGCCTTCACTCCTTTGCATGGTGCTTCCATGCACATACATCAACATGCACATGTATGTGTGCATTACACAGCCTACCTAAACACACAGACACACACGTGCTATGCTGGCAAAGACTAAACATGCCCACACTGCACATCATTGCTGCAGGCAGCACATCACGACTTGCTCCAGGCTACCTGCCCAGCACTCACAGCCCCTCATGCAGGTCCCTGCTGATATCATCCTGCAGGAACCGTGTGCACTTCAAATCCTCCAGGTTAAGCCAGCATGACCAGCTAGGATTTCTGAAGGTGCAGACGATTGTGCCGAGATACCACCTGTATCAGCTCCTTCTCAGAGCTTGGTGTTGTGTTATACCAACAAAGAACATGTCCTTGCTACTGTCCCTGCTGAACCACTGTAGTTGCAACAAGCAAGCTGTGTTTGCTTATCTGTCATTTGCCATCAACACAACAGTCAGCCAAGTTCCCATTCTAGCATCCAACTTGTTGGTAACAACAAACACGGGCAAAAAAAAGAAAAGCTGAATTTTGGCTGACTGTGGGAACACAGAAGTGTAGGTTTTGGTAGGTAAAGTGAAAAATAAGTAAGTAAATAAATAAATAAATACATAAACCACGGGAAAAGACACATAAGCAAGTGAGAGTTGAAACCCCAAAAAGCAGTCTGGCTCAGGCTCTCAGATTGCCCTCCTGCTGTTTGGGACAGTGTCACGTATAAATGCTCTCCCTTCGCCAGCACACTGCCAACACATTTGACTGGCAGCTCCAACATGCACATGGGATTTGTAAGTAGTTTTGAAGATGTTCATCCATTTGTTCTCAGGTAGCAACAATCTTTCCTATCCCTCTTACTCCTTTCAGCCCCCAAAGGCCATGAAGAGGAAGAGTATACCCACAGCACATCCGGGACCGCCCCGAAGTTTGTTGACACTTCAGAAGCACAAGCTATTCAGAGAGTAAAGGAAACCAGAGTCACTCCCTCTGTGCAATTACCAGTTTGGATTTTGCTGCTGTCTGCTGCAGGAGAGGGGAGGGGGATGAGAGAGACATCAGGAATGTGACATGGTATCATCAGAGACAGGACTGCAGCACAGAAACACTTGGCAGCATCACCCCTTCCCCCAAACCACCCAGTGTGCTGTTGTTTTCACCACAGGGCAACCTGGGCAATGCTGGTGCAGCACAACAAGGAAGGCAGCTGCTGATCACAGAATCACAGAAATTAGGGGCTGGAAGGGACCTAGAAGATCATCTAGTCCAACCCCCCTGCCTGAGCAGGATCATCTAGACCAAGTCTCTCAGGAACAGATCCAGACGGGTCTTAAGTGTCTCCAGAGATGGAGACTCCACAACCCCCCTGGGCAGCCTGTTCCAGAGCTCTGTCACCCTCACTGAGAAAAAGTTCTTTCTTGTGACTCCTCCATAACCCTCATCCCACTTTCCTGGTCCCACTTCTGCTCCCAAACAGGTTCCTATTCAGAATCACAAAACCTGCATAGGCACCATCTGCCTGCCTGCGGTGAGGAGCTGATGGACCAGGGAGCTCTGAACCAAGGTGAGAGTCAAGATGAAATAGTCCCTGAGAAAAGAAGCTGTCTTTAGACAGTAAAGACCTCCTGGCCTGAAACAGTACAGAACAAGATGAGAATGAACCACAGGCAGAACCTCTCTCACCCCACCCTGGGGTAGCTGTTCCTGGCCAGATGCTTTGCCAGACACAGAAAGGAAGAAGGGCAGATGTAGGGGCTGCTGGGGACACAAAAGAGAGCACAAACAGAGACACAAGCATGCTGCTTAACACGTTTGTCAAGTATTTGGGGGCCAGCACAAGAAAAGCACATACATTACAGTGTAAGAGTAAAAGAGGGGCTTAGATTTAGGTGACAACTGAACTTGATCAAAAGGAGATCGAGAAACCCTCTGCAAGTGTTTCAGTTCCCAATGGCTGCAGTCAGGGGCCCTTCCAGGTCTGGATCCTGGACCCATACACAGGGAGCAGAGTTAAGGGCAGGGAAGGACCATGACAGACACCAGCAGCACACAGGAAGATGCCTGGAGTATATTAGTAGGTTGCTGAAAGGGAGGAACAGTTTGGAGACAGTAGCAGAGAGATAAAAATCTATTCTACAGTGAGGATGAGCTAAATACATCAAAGGCATCTCAGTGAAACCATCCACATAATAAACAGCACATTTACTAACTAACAGCCTCCTAATTTATTCACAGAGCCCCATCACCTCACAAATCTCCATCATCTGCTGTGCACACCAGTCACCCCAGCAGCAGGCAGTGGTGCAGGAGCTCTCCTCAGATCTGTTACCTGCTTTCAGACATAGCTCAATAACACAGCCCTGCAAAACCTGACAAAGCCCACGCTTCAAGATGGGTGACTGAAAAAAATACTCATTTCCCAACTGAGGATGCTCCACAAGCTGTCTTATTGTCTCAGAGCACCTTGAGCAGGGGAAGGAAGAGGAAATACAACCACAGAAGTGCACAGAAGCCAACACAATCAACCCCAGGGTTGGGGAATCCCTCCTCATATATATACACATGTGCATACGTATATATATCCACATTAGTCACTGCTATGGCAACTAAGACAACAAAGATACCCTTTTAAAGGCCCTGTGGTAAGGAGGAAAAATATTTTGCTATATATATCGTTGCCTATTGACGTCACAAAAATAATTTGAAATAAACTAACCTTTAAGTTTCGATCACACTGGTCCTTGTTTCTCCTCTGTAGATATTGAAATAATGCTCACATCACAATGAGCATCTGTTACCTTCCATGGAAAAAGTAACTGGAGAGAGCTGAGCTAGAAAGTTTTCTATCAAGCCCTCTCCCACACCCTCACTGAAAGAACACAAAAAAACCCCTTTCTTAAAACCTATGAAGCACTGTATCTTGAGGGTGTGATTTAGCCCTTCAGGCAAAGTCCATGCTGCCATCAGAGGGGAATTGCTAATTCGGGTAATTAGAGAAAATTAGCAAACTGAGGTCAGCTGTGACAATTAACTCAGCTGAGTATTTAAAGAGTTTGTTCACAGAATCACAGAATCACAGATATTAGGGGTTGGAAGGGACCTAGAAGATCATCTAGTCCAACCCCCCTGCCTGAGCAGGATCATCTAGACCAAGTCACTCAGAAAGGCAAGCTGATAGAACTGAGTCTGAACTGAGGGATAAAACTCAAACATTCCATGTCAAAGTGATTTTAGGAAGTTTCCACAGCCAAGGCTGTGGGTCTGGGCAACCCCATCTCTTGGTGTATGCACCACCATGTGCAGAGGGCCTTTATCATTACTTGTGCTCCCTGCACAAATGTCATCAGTGCAATGAATTTATTAGTAGCACTAAGTTTCTGCTATATGTCCAAGAAATTCAGGTAAATGGAGTTAAAAGCCAAAGGGGATGGGGAATTCAGGACATTGGTTTGTGCTGGACTGTATCAATACCCCCCTACTAACATCTAAGTCCAACAAACCATGCAGTGGAGCATCAGCCCCTCAGGGGAGTAGGCTGGATGTTGGTGATGGCTCACATGTGTGAGGCATGGGGGCATCTTTGGCATGGGACAGCCCTGCAGTTCCTTCCCCAGTGCTCAGAATCAACAAACGCAACATCTCCCAGCCCTTGGCTAGTAGGAGGAGGTAACAAACACATTTCAACTTGCTGTGTTCCTACCCAAAATTATCCACTTAGCTCCCCTTGAGGAGATCCAGGGGAGCTCCTTCAAGTCACATTTGGTTCAGGGTGTTTTTTAGCTGGCTTGAAGGATGCTCATCTGCCTGCATGCTCAACCAGAGCCCTGCAGAGTGGGCTGACATGTTCTCAGCACACGAGAAACACCATACTCCTCTCAAAAACACCATAGAGATTTCAAAGCAACAGAACTTATTAGAGGTTATTTGATGGCAGATATCTCTTACTCAATATGGTGGGCTTGAACAGATATAGCAAAGGCAATGAGTCACTCGAGCATTGTGGGACGTTAGATACTATTAAGTCATCTGCAATCCCATGGTGAACCCATTTGCAATGTGCTATTACATGGCCACTTGATGTGTTGATGTGGATTTGGGCCTGCTCTCCTCCTCATTTGTTTTTGTTTTTTGTTTTTTTTTTTTTTTTTTTTTTTTTGGTAAGCCGAGCTACAGTCTCCAAATAAGAGCCAACACAATTCAAGGAGGTTGGAGTTGGTCTTTGGAAGGAGAACTGACAACCCCCTCTGTTTTTAGAGGCTTGGAAAGCTGCCTTCACACATCCTCTGCCAAGTCTCTGGTTTTCCATAACCTGTGGAATTGCTGCAGTTCTCACCCCTCCTGCACAGGGACTCCCAGAGCTTGATCAGCTTCTGTGCCAGGGAGAAGCCCATGCACAGCAGCGCAGTGCCACAGGGAGGTACAGGTACTGCCACGGGAGATCCAGGGTGCAGTCAGATGCACATTGGGCTATTCTCCCATCTCCTGTCACTGTCCAAATTCTTCTGCAGCCTCTTGTGCCATCAGCCCCTTCAGCTCGCCCCTACTACAACTTCCTGAGGTAGCTGGCCTAGTGCTGCCTTCTCTGGCTCAGCCTGCAGGTCTCTACCTTGCAGACTTGCAGCAAAGACACAATGGAAGAGATTTTTAACTTTTGTCATCATCCAGTTTTTCTATATTTTCCCCCATGACAGAGAAAGACAGCCAGGCATCTTTCTGAAGACCTCAACCCTAACATTTCTCATCTGCCTATGCCTTTACCAGCTTAAGAAGACAACAAACAGATAAAGATATAGTCTTCTCCAGCCCTGATTTGTGGAGTCTTTCAGAGAAGCACCTCCACCATGCACCGTCCCTCATCCTTTTCCCAGGAAATACCTCCCTTTGCTTTTTTCCTCTCCTTCCATTCCTAACTCTCCTTCACAGGAGATCACATGGACATCCAAAAGCCCTTCTCCCTCCTTCTTCCTCCTTTTATTAATGCCACATGCCACCCCTTCCCACCACCCTAATCAGGGCTAGATGGGATGTGCCAGGAAGGGCCCTGCACTTCCCTTCCAAAGAGGGAGCCACCCTTGTCAAGGGCTGCCATTACTGTTAGAAGGAGATGTAGCTGAGAAAGGTCTATCTAAAGACTATGCGAGTTCTAGATGGTTGCTGAAGACCGGAATAATACAAAAAGGCTGTAGTCAGTAGCTGAACAAAGCAGGTGGGTGTTTTATCAAGGCTGAAAAATATGCGAATTTTGTATAGTACCCCACGCCGTACCTAAAAAGTTATAGGATCACTGTGGCACAAGTCAGCCTTATGTCTGACAGTTTCTGGTTCTGAGGTACTTCATCTGCTTGGCAGAGTGATGTCAGCTCTGATATCACAGGCCAGAAAGCAGAGGAATGCCTTTCTCTACCCACAAAGAAGAAACATATAAGCAATAGGCTCTCAAGCAGAGATTGCACAAAAAAGGGCTGGCCGCAGAATAAATTACAACTGATCTCAAGCTGAAGATTGAAACAGGTTGCTTTGAAGATGCCTGTCAAAGCCCTTGGGTGCAGACCCAATTGTGGTTAAGATACAATGAGAGTCAACTTCAGTAGATTAGAAAGACCTACATGGATGATGGATGAGCCCTGAAGACATCACAACCAGCAAACTTTGAACAGCTCCCCTTGACTGAAAGGCACAACGGGTGAGAACTGGACAGGTTCAGTCTGGGAACCAATCAGGGAACAGAAGGACTAATTGGCTTCTAAAAATACAAGAAGATGAAGCCCTCTGCTCCCTCATCTTAAAGCATTAGATATTTAACAGAAGGATTACCTAGAAATCTTTCATGATATAGCTTATACTAATTCTGGTTTGTTTGGGTTTTTTTTATCTTGGGTGTGTCAGCAAGGTCTTGGCAGGCTATGGGAAAATAACATGGTGCCTATAAGATTTTGAGGGTGTCACAGATCAGTAACCTCTGTCAAGGTCTTTTATAGTAATTCAGGAATGATCCCATCTCTTTCATCTTAGGGAATCCACCAGTTTCCCCCACTTGCTTGACTTTCTTCCTTTTGGTGTTTGTCCTGCAAAACACAACACCGCTGCCATGTTCCTTCACTGGAGCTTCACCAAGACTGGACCTTCTCAGTGGAGCTTTGCCAGATAGGTCACAAGTTATGCATTGTTATGCCATGGAGGAAATATCATGTAATGTGATGCTGAGGACCTGACATAAAGGTGAGGCACTTTAATAAGGTTGATTTATAAGATCCAGGTAAAGCTCCACAAAACAGAGTCCTCCTGGGTGGGTGTCAGTTGAGTTGGCCAGATCCTCAGTGGATATAAACTGTCATACTTTCATGCAAATCATCTAGAAAAATGATACCATGGTTGGCAAGCTGCTAAGGTAACAAATATACCACAGGGCAATGCCAGCTAACTCTGGATATGGGACCAGTCCATTAGCTGTACTGGTAGTATCAGCTTATGGGAACATATTTGTGGCTCTGGTAAACCTGGAAAAAATAACATTTCCATGGGTTTGATGAGAAGTGAAACATTTGATGCTTTGGTCTCAAATTTTCTGCTGTCTTCCACAAGAAACAAAGGGCAACATTTCACAAAAGCCCTTCTCCTTTTTCCCCCTTTCGGGGCAAATATAGGAAAATGTGTTATCTGTGGAATTTCAGAATGTGTTCTTTAATGCAAAACACCAAAACCACCAGAAATAACATTCTCCTGGAAAATGTAAGATTTAACTTTGCCCAAAGCCAAAATTGCATACTGATTGCTATTCATCATTCTGCTCCCCTCCTATGTACTCTATACACCTCCAAAAACCTTTCCATGGCAGTCAAGGTTCAAGGAGCAGCTGGATGAAGTCACTCCTTCCAAAACAGGTATTCCCCATGCCTGTGTTCAGAAACAGCCTTCTCCAGAAGAGACTGGTCAGATGTTCTTTGTTGATACCCAGTCTCCCAGGATCTTCAGCGCACACATCCAGGAACCTAGACATGGGCTAGGATAACATTTTCTGTCAGACTTGTCAGGATATGGTTTTTTTCCAAGTTACCAGTGGATGCATGGAACATGAGCATAAGTCCACAGCCCTTGTGCTGTTTGTAAAGCCCCTATGACCTACCATATCTATATCTGTCTGCAGGAGAAGCCACCAAAGGAGGATGGTCCAGTACTGGAGTTGTGAAAGCTTCTACAGACCTCGAGGAAACCAGAATGTGATCAGGTGCTTCTCCTCATCCAGCTGCAGGAAAATTCAAAGGGCAGGTGTGCATAAGGGCTTTCTCTACCAGCTTCCACCAGCAGTGCTTTGCTTTGTCTCTCTCTCCCTCCACTTCAATGTTTATAAAATGGGAGCAGGAATATCTCCCTCCCTTTAAGGAGATCAGATTAACTAGGCCTCTCTCCTCATATCTTAAGTCTTATTCACCACTCTGAACAGATTCCTACAGGTATCTCTGAAGCTTCTGCCTCAAGGAGGATCATATGCAGCTTTATAGGTGTGTCCTAGATCATCTATATTTATTTCATGGAGGTCAGGAAGCAGTCCTTTCTCCAGTGGTCCCAAACAGCAGGGTTATGTGAGCTAAGCACAACAGGACACCACAAAGGGCTGCCAAGGCCCAATTTATTGAGAATACATTATTTCTGCACCCCTGTGACTCTGGGATCCAGCACATTCACAGGGGAACCAGAGACATTCTGCATTGCTCTGGGTTCGGTTGTCCTCCTGGTGCTCAGCACCAGCTGAGGACAGGTCTGTGCATCCCTTTGCTCTCTTCTCCCTGTGTTTAGTCCTAGGCCAACTCAAACACCCATTGTGCTGGAGAGCAAGTCACCTATGACACAGGACCCTTATTTGTGAGCTGGAGGAGAACTGAAGACACAAGTCTGCCAGAGCATCTGTAGAACATGCTGGTGGCAGATGGTATATAAACATTTGTTTTCTTCTAACGGAGGGAAAACAGTTGGGAAAGCAAAAGTTTATTCATTTTTTGCAAAAGTTTAAGTTAATAAAAGAAAAAAAAAAAAGAAAAAATCAACAATGTTCTGAAATTCTTTTAGATAAACAGGATTTTGTCTTAAGAAAAAAAAAAGGGGACTTGGCAGGGCCAAAGGCTGCTATTTTTCATTAGGACAAAATGATGGTATGGCAGGAATGCAGGACAGAGGGGTGCAGATGTGTGAAAGCATTTAGGAAAAGACACCCAGGGATTAGAGAAGTGCCTGTTCCCAAAATGGGTTGAGCTGAGGTAAAGGAAACCTTTGGGATAGGAAGATAGTAACCCCCCCCCCCACTTCCCTCCAGCCCCCTTTTATAGTGGATATAAACAGTTTTACGGTATTTCCACCAAACAAAAGAAGAAAAAAACCCAGCCCTACAAAGGTTTCTGCAACACACACATGTTCCCCATTAATTAGGAGGACTGCTGTTAACAACACGTTGCGCCAGAGCTGCCAAGAACTGTCAGACGAAGGACAGGGAAGCCCACAGCAGAGGCTCGGCTGCCTCCCGGGGATGGGGGAGGATCCACTGCCCAGCCAGCACCCAGCCCCAACCCCCCCGGCAGGTCAGCCCTGCACCATGGTGGGTACCAGGGGGTACAGTGGGAGGGGGACAAAACACAATGCTCCAGCAGCCCCTGTCCGAACCCCCCCTTGCTGCCCCCTCTGTAGCTGCATTTTCCACAGAAATCCTCGCTACGTTCGCTTTTGGTTGAGACTCCGGGGCTATTTTTGGCTGGTTTTAAAACATGCTTAGGGGAGGCGCCTTCTACTTCTATTCACATAAAGGATCTTTATTTTTATGTGTTAAAGGACATGAAAAGAGGAGGGGGAGAAAGGGTGAGGGGAGAGATGCCTTATGCTTTGATTCAACTACATGCCACTGGCAATCTACATCCAAGCTGCCTTTCCTCCTTAGCAGGCTCCAAAACCACACTGCACTGAAGCAGAGACCACCCCCAGTGTCCTGGTATCCTTCAGCCATCACTGGGATGGAGTGCTGAGCATCTCTCACCTTTGCACCTCCTTGCAGCCACTTCAAGGGTTGGGAGCAGCTTTATCCTTCTCCTACCAGATCTCCTCAACTCCCTTGTGAACTCCACACTTCAAGCACCCCAGTTTGGATTCTCCACTGGATGTGGCCATGGTTGCCTACTGTCCCACGTACACAGGACTGACTTACACTGGGATGAAAGCAAGGTCCTGGAACTATTTTTTCCTCTTTAAACAAATGCAGGAAATAATGCTGCAACAACACAGCCAAGTTCATTGCAGCACTTTGAGGATAGGTGGATGATCTTTCCTCAAACTCACCTACTCATGGGCACCAAGACATGCTCAAGAGGCCGGCCCATCAGCAAGCATCAAGACACTTGTCTCCAAGCAGCCAGCCTAGGATCCCTTGCAAGGACGCTGAGGATGAGAGACGCCAGCTAGCGTGGTCTTCTCACGTCTCCTGGACTCATTGGAGGTTGGTGATGATGTGCTTGTTTTGGATCTGCCTTTTTGTACTCTTTAGAAAGCTGACAGGGATTAGTCTCTCCATCCTGTCCCACCTCAGTGAGTCATTAGAATTTACTCACCATCCTTCATCTCTCAATCTGGGCACCCTGAGAAGTTGCACGTATACGTGCTGAGATCTTGATGACCTGCTAATCGAGGGGCTTTCTTGCAGCCTTTCTGCTGCTGCCTTCATGCCAGACATGTGCTTTGGCTTTGCTCAGACCAGGGAGCAGTCAGAGAGGGGAAAGCTGACAACCACTGTCCTTTTCAGTAACAGCTCCACAGATGCTCCCGAGCTGGTGGTGTTTCTGTACAAACTCCAGCCCTCTCTGTACTGGGACACTGGACTCTATGGTTCTGTAACTACATTTCTGAAACTGGGCCAAACAAAACATCTGAAGCACAATGTTCATCTGTGGTAATAAAGTTTGGGATACTGGGCCACTTTGCCATCTTTTATCCCTTCCTCACAGCCCCCTAAAATGCTGCTTTTGAGAACTGCAACCCTGTGGTTTTGTGAGGCTTTATAGCTACAGTGATGTCTGTGGTTTTTAGGCCAAAAAACTACCATACAGTCAACACCATCTCTACAAATACCGCACAAGTTACTCCTGGTAGCTGTCATCCAAAACACCTCTGACTTGGAAGGGATGTCCTTTCAGACATGCAGCTAACTACCCTGGTCTGGATTTTCAAGAGCAGGTAGAGATATGATTGGGTTCTGCCAGATACGGACTAGAAACATAAGGACTCTTGGAGGACCAGAGCAGACTGGACATTCTTGCCAGGGTGTGACTGAACAGAAGCCATTGAGCAGTGTGAATGTAGGACTGCTGGATCCTAGTGCACAGTGGGAGAGCTCCTAGGATCACCCACTGTGAGCCATGTGAGATAAGGGGATTGCTCCAACTGAACTCCGAAAGGGCACTGCAGTGCTGTTTTGCAGAACATGTACTAAGGTTTTTGATTAAAATACTTCAGTTTGGGATAGTTTTTCCTTTGGAAAACATAAATAATTTCTGTTGAAAGGTGACCATTTCCCTCATCTTTTTGTTAAAATAAATAAATAAATATTTTTTGGTTTTTAGAGAGAAAAAAGCAGCCTATAAGAAAACTTTCAAATACATCTTCAAGTACCCCTTCTAATGACATTTGAAAAATCCAATTTACCAGTTGGGACACATTGCAAGAATTGACAATAGTAACAGTTTGACGTCTGTCTTGTTTCAATCCTGCAGGGTTGGGGGGGGAGGTTTGGCAGAAAGTGCTATTGTGATGTGGGAGTCTCAGAAATGAGTTGTCTCCTGGCTAATACTCTTCCACTGCAATGGTAATTCAAACAGGCCAGTAGCCACGGCAACAGCCCAGAATCCTCGACTATCGCTATGGTTATTTCGCACCGCCTCGGGGCTACCCCAGTTCATCCTGCTATCTCTCAAGACATTATTTCATAGTGATATCATCAAATGAGTGCAATTTGATATATGAATAACACCCACACCGAGTTGCACAGGGATCATATTAACTGAGCTTCTGCCTGAAAATGTAAAGTCAAGATAAAACAATACCACAGTTTTAAAATAAATGCAAAGGGATGAGCTATAGGTGCCAAATGGCCATGTGGCTTCTCTCCTTCCCCTCACCTACAGTACATATCCTCCTGAGCAAGGTTTTGGGGAGAAAGGCATGGGACCCAGCATCCTTAGTCCCACGTCTCTCACTACCAGGGAAAACAAGGGCTGCCCTGGGTGAAGGCATGATGTGTGAACACAGCCTGAAAAAAGAGGAGTGAGAAAGAGCAGAAGGGGTCTGTGACTCCTCCATCAGCTCTCCCCCCTTTAAAAAACCTTCCAACTTACAAAACATCATCATTTGATGGACATAATTTGAAGATGTCACAAAATGCTGCCAGCCTTGCACACACACTTAGTTCAGGTTGCCTTTCCTCCCCCTCTACTTTGCCCTAGGTAGACCACATCTGGAGTATTGTGTCCAGTTCTGCTCTCCTCAGTTCAAGAGGGACAGGGAAATACTAGAAAGAGTGCAACAGAGAGTACAAGGATAATTGAGGGACTGGAACATCTCTCTGGGGCTGTTCAGTCTGGAGAAGACTGAGCAACAATCTTATGAATGTTTACAAGCATCTAAAGGATGGGCGTCAAGTAGAAGGGGACAATCTCTTTTCAGTGGCGCCCAGTGATAAGACAAGGGACAACAGTCACAAACTGGAATACAAGAAATTCCACCTCAACATGAGGAGAAACTTCATTCCTGTGAAGGTAATGTAGCCTGGAACAGGCTGTCTGCAGAGGCTGTGGAATCTCCTTCTCTGGAGACTTTCAAAACATACCTTGGAAGTGGTTCCTGTGGGGTCTGCCCTGGGCAACTGGGCTTGATGACCTCCAGAGGTCCCTTCCAACTCCTTTCGTTCTATGTATGATTCCATGAACCCTTCATTGTGAGACAATGGAAATAAAGGAGAGATAACCATGGCCATAGCTGGTGAGGCAACAGAGACCAGGAACAAAATGACAAAAAGAGCCCAAGGTTCCCAGAACACCATATCTCAATGACTCATTGATATGATCTCAATCATCTCTCAAGAAGCTTGCATACAGCACTTCTGGTCTCCAACCAGAGTTTGCTCTCCTACCTGACTGTAGTACAGGTGCCCAAGAAAGCCTGAGCTGGTGCTTTATACCAGTGCTGCATGGCTGGTTAAACAACAGGAGATTCCTGATTTGTCTGCTCTCTCCATTTGTATGGTCATTCATCACTTCTTTAAAAATGTAGACGAGGTTTCCCCACAGCAAACCTTTGGAGGACCAGGTATCCTCCTCTGGTGCCAAATTACATCATCTGACCGCAATATCTGTACCAAGAAAGCCAAAAAAACCAACCAACCAAAAAACCCAACAACAGCAAGTTCAAAGGAGGAGGAGCCGGACCCACTTTTTTTCAGGGAACTGAATAATGAGGTATTCTGCAAAGTCAAATCCTTTAAAATGTTTCTGGTTTCAGAAATATTTTTAAAAACCCACTGTTCCTGGTGCTTTCCAGAGTTGTCAGAATTCCTTCAAAAGCCCACTCAAGGTTACAGAAGAAAAAATGTTATTCTAATTGGACAAAGTACTTTGTGCTCTTTTATTACAATTGGAAATAAAGTTGTAAAAGGAGAGCTAGAAAACCAGAAAGACTGTAGTTTATCTTCTGTTAATTTCTTGCTCTTTTGTGAATTAGGATTCTTTTTTCTGAGGTGTTGCTCCTCCTGAGAGGAGCTTCAAAGCCACTTCCAAAAGCCCCATTGTTTCCTTACTACTGTAGGGAACTCTATATGAACTCTACTGCCTTGTGTGGGCAGCTTGAGGATACACAGTGCAGTGATTTTTCTACCTAAGATCATAGTTTCTTTTAGGAAGCCACAGAAATTGCAACTAGATAATTGCTTTATGAATATACTAATTCACAAAATCCCAGCGTGGTGGGGGTTTGAGGAGACCTCTGGAGTTCCAACCCTCCTGCTAAAGCACAGGGTGGCTCAGTGCAGGTTACCTAGGACTGCAGTGTCCAGGTGGGTTTGGAATCTCTCCAGAGAAGGAGGCTCCACAACTTCTCTGGGCAACCTGGGCCAGGCTCTGCCACTTACACAGCAAGTTTCTCCTCCTGCTCAGATGGAATCTCCTGGGTTCCTGTTTGTGGCCACTGCCACTTGTCCCGTTGCTGGGCACTACTGACAAGAGTCTGGCCCCATCCTCTTGCCCCCTGCCCTTTAGCTATTTATCAGCATTGATCAGATCTCCTTTGTCTTCTCTCCTCTAAACAGTGCCAGGTCTCTCAGCCTTTCCTGAGCAGAGATGCTCCAGGCCCCTTATAATCTTTGTAGCCTCCACTGGACTCTCACCAGTAGCTCCCTGTCTCTCTTGAACTGGGCTCAACTGGGGAGCCCAGCACTGGACACACTACTCAAAGCAGAGGGGGATTTTATACCTTTGGATTATTTCTTTGTTCACGCGCTTTCAGTTCAGTTTCAGCTACTGCAGTTTCCCCCATAACACCTTCCCGTGCTCACAGTCATGTGAAGGGTCACAGCTGGCCAGGGAACAGTGTGACTTCTGATTATTTATCTCTTTGACTGGCTTGAACAACCTGTCAGGTTGTTTTCAAAAGGCTGATTTCTCAGCAGCTACGATGTCGGGGTTTTTTGTGTTCCATGTCCTTTCAGTGGTTGCCTTATTTCCCTGCCTGCTCATTAGTGAAGATGTTAATTCAGAGCAGAGCTGGCGACGGTCCCCAGACACCCCAGGGGGTTCCTCCAGCAGTACGCAGGCAGCAGTAGGCTCTGTCTGTCAGTCTGTCCAAGGCCCTGGTCGCTTGCTCAAGCCAAGCAGGGATGTCACATTGTGCCAAGTCATGCCATGAAATAACAGTAGAAATAACAGCGTTTTAAATCCCCCAGGGCAGCCACCGCTGCAGGCTGGATGCTCGGAAAACAGACACTGAAGCGTCAGGAAAGGTGCTGGGGTCTCTTGGCTTGTGTGGGAGCAAAATGGTTTGACATCGAACTGAAGAACAAAAGAAGTGCTTGAGCCAGGTTCAGCATAAGCCATTTTAGGCACCTAACTGATCTGTCTAATTAAGGATCTCACTTAAGTAGGAGAACAATATAATTCTTCAGCTGTCAGGAGGAATGCCCAAGGGTCATCTGAATCCTGAGGATCTGAATGATCAACTTTTTAAGAGCGCCTCTCTCTCTTTTTATGGGGATCCTTGGGCATTTTGTGACATGCACAACAAATCCAGGATGAATATGTACTACTTAGAATACTTTAGGCATTTTAATAGATCAGAAAAATTATTAACATAAGGATATGGCCATAACCTTCAATGTGCTGCTGCTACAAGCAGCATCCCATGGAAACACAGAGCCATTGTAAAAGGAATACATGGCAGTAAGTAGTAAAACGGAAAAGAAATGTAACTTGGATCAAACCCCCAAAATTCCTATACAATAGAATTTTTCCCCTCAAATTTTTCCAAAGTCTATAGGGTTTCAAGCAAAGCGGGTACTCTTGAAAAGGAATTTTCTGGTAGCAAACTGTTTCTGTAAAAACATGTACAGAGCTCTCCCAGGGATTGGGATGATTCAGTGCTGCTGGAAATGTTTAGTAGTTATCTGTAGTGAGATGGCAATATTTGGATTATTTAGACTTCTTGTGAGTATGGATCATTACAAATAGCTCATTATGGAGCATATAAAATGAGGTGGTAACTGGATAACTTGACGACAAATTATTTTCACTAAACGTAAGTGCAAAACAGTCTATACTGGAAAATGATAAATTAAACCATGCATGTGCCCTGAATTCACTGTAATGCCTCATGGGGGGCTGGGTGTGTGGGGGGGAAATCTAGGTTAAAAAATGGGCAACTAAACAAAGACATATGTTCAATATGCATCACAGATCAGAAAGGCAATGAGATGTTGGAAATACTGCAACAATAGCTTTTCTCAGGCTGGAGCTGCCAGCTGAGACTGAGAAACACAGACACTTCTTTTGCCCTGATAAATCCTTGTCAAGATCCACCTCTCCTGACACTGCACTTAGACACTAAGTCAGTGACATGCCAGAAGAAGTGTCGCTTTGATTTCCATGCTGCCATGTGTGGCACTGGAAAGTCATCTGATAATAGAAGGGTTTCTGTGGGAAGGGACCTTTCAGGCTCATTTAGTCCAACCCCTCTGCAGTGAGTGGGGACAACTTCAACTAGAGCAGGTTGCTCAATTCATCCCTGTTCTGAACACCCCATGCTGCTCCTCCAGCTGCCCATCCAGTCTGCTCTGCAAACAGCCAGGTACTCACTCATGGATGATAACCTGGGTGTCCAACCACCTCTGCCTAAACCTCCTGAGTCCCTTGTGTGCTCTACTGGCCTTTCACAGAATCACAGAATCACAGAAATTAGGGGCTGGAAGGGACCTAGAAGATCATCTAGTCCAACCCCCCTGCCTGAGCAGGATCACTTAGACCAAGTCTCTCAGGAACAGATCCAGGCGGGTCTTAAGTGTCTCCAGAGATGGAGACTCCACAAC
>VYZU01038771.1:82318-96168 GCA_013401355.1 Ceyx cyanopectus
TTAAATTGCATTAAATTTCTCCCTGCCCAGCTCTCCAGCCTGTCCAGGTCTCTCTGGATGGCAGCACAGCCTGCTGCTGTGTCAGCCACTCCTCCCAGTTTGGTGTCATCAGCAAACTTGCTGAGGGTGCTCTCTACCCCCTCATCCAGGTCATTGTAAGGAACGGGTGCAGAGGTGACCCTTGGAGCAGGGGAGGGTTTGCCCCTGAGGAGGCAGCACTGCATGCTTCTACTAGAGACAGATGCCATCCATATTGCTGGGGAGCAAGGGGAGAGGTGGCTCCTCCAAAACCAGACCAAGCTAACAGAAAACCTCCTGATCTTTCACCTCCAGGCCTCCTTGCCAGGTACCCCTCTGGTTTGCCTAGCCAGAGGGAGGGCAGTGCAGGCAGCAGCGGCTGCCTGAGGGACACACTGGACAGTGAGGGGACGGGGTGAGCCAGCCCTGAGATGCATGCGTGGCTCTGGCCCGGCACTTCGTCTGTGCAGGAGGGGGGCCGGCGGCGGCGGGTGAGCTAAGTCAGAGCATAGCCAAGTGAGAATGTTCTGGCAGCCCTTCCTGGCGGCCCAAGCAAAGTTATTTATCACTTTGTGCATTTTCTTTCTCATCTGCGTACAGCCGGCTCCAATGGCTCAGCTTGCGTTTTGCCTTCTAGAGCCAAGCCAGTCCCTTGGCTGCGCTCAGTCTTGGCTGTCCATTCACGCCTTCTGTCTCCTCCAGCTCTGCTTGGAGCAGCACAGGATCCCAAAGCAGGGGTAGGTGTCTACAGCCAAGGAAGAGGTGGAAGCATCAGCCACCTACACCAATGGCAAAGAGCATATATGCCCCCTGGGTGGGCCAACACCGATTGCTGTGGCCGAGCAGTCACGCGCTGTTGTTCCCACTGCTCCCAGGCAGCCTCTGCTGGGGAGCTCCAGTGCCTGCTGGCGGCTCGGAAACAGTTCCTTTCATTTATTTTAGGTATTGCGCCTTCACACTGATTTTTTCCAAATTGGCGGATGTAACAACACTGAATTTACAGCAAATTTTTCCAGCTCTATGGCCTCTTTTCCATACTGCTGGTGTGTTTTGCCAAAATGTCTTAACATGGGCGTCTAAATCAGGCTTGCAAATAATACCAGCTGCATTCAGATATTTATAAGGCTGATGACTGCTCTCGGTAAGGGCACACCACACTCTCCCAAATGCTGAATGCTACAAAAGCAGATCAATACTAACCTTATCAAGTCCCACATCTCCAGAGGTCCAAGCTATAGTCTGTCCTAGGTTTCAGGACTTGTCCTGAAGGTAGCACCCCTGAATTCTGCTGTCATTCCTCTCCTCCTCCCCAAGCTGCCCTTGCAGTTTTGTCTGGGGTTGACAGGTTCAGCAGCAAAACCCTCCTAGTGAATAGCAAGACATTTGACCTTGCCAAGCTTTGGGCAACTTATTTATGGAATTACATTTTTCTACTGGATGCCACACTGTAGAAGTCAGTAGGTAATTCCCAGCTATGCAAGGCCAGAGCCCGATTACCTTCTACCCAGCTTGGACCCAGCAGGGCAAAACCCTCTCTCATTTTGATCTGACACTTTTTCTGATGGCAGGACATGGATCAGGACAAAGAAGGGCTGAAGAGGCAGCTGCTCTGCAGCAGATTCCCAGAAGCACGTATGACAACAGTGTGCAGAATAGCAGCTTCCCTAATCTGCACATTCTGAGAACTTTCCAACATTGGGCTGCAATTACTCAGATTTGGTATCTGCCTGAAGGTAGAAGAGGAAAATGAGTAAAATCCCTTCAAACCTTCTGAAACAAGAAGAGAATGAAGAATTGCATTTTCTTATTTTAAGATAAATTCTATTTTTTTCTCTCTAAAATGCCACATCAAACTGCCTGAAGTCTGAAGCTTGGTGTGGGTATAGCTCTCACTACAGACCAGGTCCAAAGCGAGCTGAGGTGAACAACTGTGTCTCCTTTGATTTTGCCTGTCTCTGAAGACAACCCTACAGGTAGGCAAACAAATAATAGAGAAATTCATTTGGAGCAGTTATGCCTATTTTCTACTTGGGAGTTGCCTGGGAACAGGCTCAGATTGTTTGCAATGTGTCTAGGGTTTGGATGTATTCACCAAAGCCCAGCTTTGCTCCATCCTCCTCAATTTTTATTTTAGAACCTTGCTCCATGAATAATCTCCTCAAAGAAAATACCCACCAGCAGAAGAAAGGACATCTTTAGGTAAAGAATTTGTAACTAACTCATTTCTACTTTTTTTTTTTTTTTTTTTAAGAGCTGGGTCACAAGCAGATGATTTGTCAGTATTATGCATCCTTCATGTGCACCCTAGGACACCTGAGGTCCGGAAAGCTGCCAACCTTTTGGTGCCTCCTGTGAGGGCACTTGAGGTGCAGAACTGCTGCCTTCCCACCCAGCAAAGCCTTTAGTGGACTGACCTCCACATCTTCCTGCAGTCCCAGCCTCTGGGCCATCCTTTCTATTGGCACTGGAACTCCAAAGTCTTTGTTTTGTTAAATTCTGCCTCAAGTGGTTTCATTCTCTTTTCTTGCTGGAGGAAGACTTAGAAAAACAAAACATCTTAGCAATGTGAATATTGACAATTAATGACAAAAACTCTAAAACAGGAAGGTCATTTCTTGAGGAGGCAGACTGGTATTATTTTGAATGAAGGAAAGAGTGCAAAGATCTTGCAATATTTGCTGTAAATGGGTTGTTATGGTGAACATTCCTGTCAACAAGTTCATTAGCTCAGAGATCCACTAGTGAACAGAGACAAAAAAATATGTTGAAAAATTCAAGAATAGATTAATGGACAATATTTTGCAATCTTTGTCTAGCTCTACTTCTTGATGAGAATTAGTAACTACTCCAGGCCAGATTCAAATAGTCTTACTCATGAAGAGCAGCACCATGTTTTATGAGTAACCCCAGTGATATTTAGGGCTGTTTTTTGCAATAAGATTGGAATCAAGGAAAGACAGTGGGAGGTATGGGCTGAATCACCTTGATTAATAGGTGTTAAGATTGTTGGGTTGAGACACATCTATATAAATAAACATAATGTGAAGAGAGATGTTTGGATTGACAGGCATCTGAAGGAATTTATAAACATCTTTTTGCAACATACAGCAGACTCCTCATTTAGCAGAAGAGGACAACACCCAAAAGTTACTTAACATCAGGAAAAGAGGAATTTGCACCTTCTGAAACAATAGAAGACCAGGCCATTTTGTGGGTTTTACTCTCAACAGTTCTGGCTGCCACCCATGATGTTACATAAGGTCTACACTGCTCTTCTTAGAGGTGATGGATGAAGTTTTCAGAGCTGCCCAAACGCCTTGAAAGCATATGGTCCATTCTGCAAAATAATAGGGTCCTTGGGATTCTAAATCCCATTGAATTTCAGCACTTCTGGGAACCATGTCATTAGCTTCTAAACCGGTATGCATTTTCCAGCTTATTATCCTCCCCATTTCATTTTATCCCAGGACTCTAGCCATCACCATACATCAACAATAAGATAATCAAAACACAGTATTAAGAATCCAAAGCATGACTGTGCCCAACTGCTCTGTCAAATGCCTTCAAGACCCATCATAGACCTGACATTATCAGTGAATAAGGAAGGAACCAGTTTGAAGCTCGCTGATGTAAAGGGAAGTCCACTCATTTCTATGGACTTCAGCAAGGCTTGGATCAAGCCCTGGAAGAATAAGGATGACATAAAAATAACATGACGTCTGCCAAATTCGCCAGTATGCTCTGATGTTTTGCCCGGCCCAATGATGCAAAGCAGATGGAGCATCCTGACAATCCTGGCCCACTTCAATCACTTCTCTCCACGTAGTTTTCATCAGGCGTTTTATTCATGGCATAAATACATTTATCTCATTAGTGCTTCTGCTGCAGTATTTCAGGAGAAAGATCACTGCTTTTGAGCTCTATCAGAGTAAAAATGTTCATCTTTTATCACTTGGTGACTACTGATTTTCAACGAAGGTTTTGATGACTCTTATTAGCAAGTTTCTAAGTTTTGCTGCACTTACGAGGAGCTTGGAATTAATTGGGTTTAGCTCTTGGTCTGACACGCTGCTTTGGCCGAAAGCAGGCAGCACCATTCAGCAGTTTCACAGCTGCGCCCTCCAATAAGGCATTAGGACAATTATTCTGCAAAATACAAAGCTTCAAATTGCATCAAAGGCATCCCAAGGACTAGCTGTACATTTTGCTGAATCAGCACCAGAAGGTGCATTTAAAAAAAATCTGAGCCCACCATCAAAATCACCCCACTCCATCTCCACGCTCTCTTGCACAAAAATGGACTAAAATCCTACATACAGGGGGAAATACCTACACTTGAGCATGTTGTGCTCTCGGTGCGTCCGAACACAGAAATGACATTGCCCTGATTAACATTAAATTCCAATAACAAGCAAGAAAGACACAACAGAGACTGGGGTTTTAGTACACACGGTTATGATAAATATAGGCATTAATGCACACTAAAAGCTACTGAATGACTGAGAAGTGGATTGGATGATGTCCCTCAAAATGAAATAATTTATATTTGGCCGGTAATTCATTTCTTCTACGATGTTTTGTTTTTGTTTGGTTTGTTGGGTTTTAGTTTTGTTGGGTTTTTTTGTTTTGTTTTTTTTCCTTGACTCTGCACATATTCCTCATTGCAGAAATAACTTGGGCGATTGCAGCCTGGCTCCAACCTCAAGCCAGCTAACCCAACAGCACTGAAAGGCAAGAGCTGAGTTCCCACAGTCCCACCAGATGCATCTCACTGCTTGGCCAAGAGCTGCTCTTCTCCCCAGCACTGCAGCCTGTCACAGTCACACCGTGCAAGGCTTGAACTAGCTCTGATGAGAGAGTCCGAGAGCCACCCTGCACTCGCCTGCACCCACATCCCAAGAGTGCTTCCAGAGCATGTCCCCCTCATCAGAGCTGAGAGGGGCTTGAGGTGTTTCCTTCCTGAGGAGACAGTCTGGTGTCAGCCACAGCACAGACCATCCACAGGTCCTGGCCTGCAGCGGCACATGTGTGACAATGCTCAAGTGTGCCAAGGGATGAGGGACAACATGCCAATGTGCAAGATCAGGCACAACATTTGTGCGCAAGCCTGGGTTACCTCTGAAAGGAGTATTTAGTTCACTTTATAGAGGTGAAAACTGGATCGTATACAGAAGAACAGGCAAGACATGGACATGGCCACACACACTTCGGCCAAAAGGCTAACAGTGAAACTCTACTCCTGGCTGCAGCAAAGGTCCTGCTGGCCTACAAAGGCAAAATTTTAACCCTTCGTATCCAAATCCTCCCTCTGAAGAGAAAGGATTTCAATATTTGTCATATCTCACCTGTTGTGACTCTGGACTATAAGCAGATTTGAAGCAGAAGCTGTCTCTCTGTGAGCACAGCTGCACCACAGTCAACTCCAAGCCACAGCTCAAGTATTACACACCAGAACTCTTCTTCCTTCAGACTAAACCACAATTTTCCCGTGTCTAATTCTGTCCTACTGCTCCTCACATTACAGCCTGTGGCCACGCTTCCCCTCCATGCCATTCTATCTGTTTGAGGAGCGGAAGAAGTAATACAGGATCATGGTTTTGTGCTGCTACATAAAGGCTACGGCAGAGTCAAGATATTGCTGGAAAACAACTAGTGAGACAAAGCCAAGATGTTGATCTTCCTGTTGGGGCACAGTGATGTTCAGATCATGTCCTATCACAGTACATTTTCACTTTGCTGCACCAGTAACTAAACCCAGTCAACCTTAGACAGATTTGGAAGTCCTAGTCTTGAGTACTTCATACAAGATGCAATGTAGGTGAACAAATGTTTGCAATACAATGGAAAACTCATAAACAGACTAGCAGAAAGTCTCTTTACTATGTGAATGAGCAGACTGTGGGCAAGGAACCAGGATGCAGTACCTCCAAGGAAGCTAACAGCATGGCTGCTACCTCTAGGAACTCACCAATACTGAGGACATCCAGCTGGGAGAGTGATTTCCCATCCAATCTCCTACTGTAATCTCTTTTTTTGGCACCTACTGTGTCTGGTCCCTCCTGGGCCCTGCGGAGAAACAAGAAAAGCTTCAGAAAACATCTCTATGTGATGGCTATGCTGCAGTCTGTTCAATTTGAAAGCAAGTCCTTGGCCCCAGATGTCTCATTGACTCTTGCTTCATGCCCTGGCCCAGCCATATTTATTTATCTTGTTTATTTCTGAAGGCAGAATATATTTTAGATGTTTTGAGTGACCTCGGGTGAAGCAGCCTCCTCCAAGGTTCCCCATCCAGACAGGACTATAAAACAACTGTCCCCTTTTTCCACGAAGATTCTGCCCAGCAGCAGCAAAAGTGCAATCAAGAGATTATTCAAAAGCTCTCTGAAACAGCCAAGGGGGTAGATTCAAACAGGCAGAGATGTCAAGACTGTAAAACATGTTTGATGGAGCATTTTACACTGCTTTAAATTTGGAATTCTTTGGACAGTGTCTGAGGGTTTTTTGAGAAACAAACACAACCCTCGTCCCCTGTGCACACACAAAAAGCTCCTTGACTGCATGGGGAGGCTCTGACCTCGGCTCACTCTTCGACTTTATCAATCATGTTCTATAATCAGTGCAGACTGAATTGCATCTGAAAGTGGTTGGGGTTTTTCTGCCCCATCCCCCCATCTAGGGTATGTAGCTGGGATGTGGCTTTGGAAGGATCTAATGGGAGCTCTTAGCTCTCTAAGATGAGGTGCTATGGTGGCATCTTAATAGAAGGTATGGAGATTTCCTTCCCCTGGGGTAGATTCTCAGCATATTTTGAGGTTTTCTTTTTGCAAATGTATAATGAAAAGGTAGTTTTGCTGTTTCACAGATTCTTTGCATCTTTGACTCTCAGTAATCAAGTGAGAGCTAAAACCACCAGACAGAATAAAACCTCAAAGGGACAGCCCACATTACAATAGCAGGAGTTGGCAAGACACTTGGTGCCAGCACATCAGAGTAGTTTCCAATCAGCACAGCCCCTTAAATCCTGCAGCTGAGAGGAGCAAACTGCACCATCTCCACTTCCACCTCCAGCTACATGGTGTTACCAAACCCAAACCTCCACACTGCTGGCTAGAGAAGCCAGCAGCCATATGTCTGGTCGCCATCCCCGTGACATTTTCACAGGAAAACCAAAATAAACTGGCTGGAGACAACAGATGTTTTGACTAATTTTCACAGCTCACCCTCATCTCATCCTTCCCCTGCACACACATCCACAGCAACTCCAAAGTCTTCCTGAGCGTCATCACTCAGCTTGCTCAGCTCTTCATGCCCATGCCCTTGGTACAGCACTTCCCACACTCTCCTTGTGCTCCAGAAACATGCTTTGCTTGAAGTCCATACTCAAGCCTTGCCAGTGGCAAGGAGACTAATGGCATCTCAGTGTTCAATGCTTTATCAGCAGCTTGCCCAAACCAGGGATCCCCATCCCCCTGAGTAAAGTGCTCATGGTTTTCATTTGGTGGCAGCTGCCTCAGGGTAGGTATTGCTGTATTTAAATTGCCTGCAGGTTGGTTTCTCTGCTTAGCTCAGTGCACCACATGTTAATGCAAATTAACAACCAATAATTAAAACATGCCCTCTCTGTAAAGCCACCACTGTCACTGTCAGTGTGCTTGCCACAGACCTCGAGCAATCCTGCTTAGACCTTGTAGCTTATTATACATCTAGAGATACACAACTACAGTAGACAAAACAAAAACAGATCCAAAACTTCACTTAAAAATCTCCAAAAATCCAAATCTTTATTATGAGTCAAAGAACTTTGACCAATTCCATTGATTTTAAACACATTCTTTGTTACTTCCTCTCAGCTGGAAGCAGATAACGCAGAGGGAAAAGCCCTTCTGATACACTTGTAAGACTGACCTAAGTTGTTCTCACAAGATTTTCAATTTCTCTTCGCATCAGACATGTATCATCTTTGTGCCTTTGTTGGGGGGCAGGACCCAAGTCTTTGAGTAATAAAATCCACAGGGTTATTTTATCCCAATGAAGTTGAAAAATGGGGTAAATCCCTACAGCTTCCTTTAAGGCACTAGAAATGAAACCCTTAACCCATACAGATACTAACAAGTGTAAGGGATCCTGACACGTTTACTAGAGTCGGTCACTGTATAACATCAGCCACCCTTGAAAGAAATGGGTTTTTCACTCAGGTCACTATGAGTGGTACAAGATCATGTGTATATATAAAACAGGACCCTTAAACCACATTTGGTCCCTGTGAGGTCACACCACTGTCTACATTCTATATATGCGGAAAGGTACGTACACACATAGAAATACAGTTTCAGATGCATTCCTGGACCAAGGTGAAATTTTCACCTTTTCAGATGAGTTTATTGTCCCAAAAACACCAGTGATGTGGTCTTTTTGTTTGGTGTTTCTCATCACCTTTGCACACACTGTTGCTTCCCAGAAGCACCACCCTCACCTCCAGCACAGCACCCACCTTGGCAGCAGCTCTGCCTTGCGCTGGACCACCGAGTCCCTTGCTGCCAGCAGGGAGGAGACAAATGAGAACCTGCTCAGAGCTGAGGGGACCTGAGCCCATTCCTCAGGTCTGCTGTTTCTCTCTCCCGGGTGGCCACCAATGCAACCTCTGTTCTTCAGCTGTATGGACCAGATAGTTTCTCTCTCTCTCCATTTGTACTGTGCCCACCTAGATGACAAACTCTTCTCTTCCCCACTTACAGCAGCAGATGGAATGAAAATTTAATGTCAGCTGAAGCCCCTTGACTCTATTAATAAAAAACAACTATAATAATAAAGGAGGTTTGCAAATTAGCAACACTTGCTACAAACAGAGATACACCCAATTTAGCACAAATCATCCAGGCTCTTGCAGGCTCAGTGGCTATTTTAATCACTAGTGACTAATGCCTGTGAGGGCTATTCCAGGGTTTGACGTGCCTCAAACACAAAAAAAAAAAAAAAGAAAAAAAAAAAAAGAGAGAAATCTTGTGGAGTGAAAAAGGAGAGGAAGAGAGGAAGAGGATGAGTGCAGGAATGATCCAGAGCCAAAGGTTCAGCACCAAAAAGCGTTGGGCTGGTACCACCCATTTCGCTGTCATTGCCACTAAGTTCATGAGCTAATTCCTCCTCTCAGCAACAGCACCAATTCTCTTCTTTTGGTGCAACTCTAAGAAAAACAGACATCTTTGCAACACAAACAAAGGCTACCTGTCTCTTCCTTAGTTATGGAAATGGGGGTCAGCCATTTTATTTTTGAAGTGGAAAGAGCTGGAATGCTGCTTGGCACACCACCAGAGAGGAAATCTCTGCTTAAATATTTGACAGGAAGAGAGATGAGATTTAAAAAAAAAAAAGAGGGGGAAAAGAAAAAAGATGAAACAATGCAAAGATGGTGCTGGGGAGAGGGGACTCCTGCTTCACGTGGAAGAAAAGGGCTGCATAGCAAATAATGCCACAGCTCACCTCTGCTGCAGGAACCTCCCAGTCAGACCAACCACTGCTTTCCATCCCAGCTTTTTAAGGACTAAAGGAGTTTTCCTAGTTGAGTAGAGCTGGACCCAGCACTGCAGGGGGGTCTCCCCAGAGCACTGGGAGCAGAGGGGCAGGATCCACAGTTCACTCTGCTGCCCACAGTGCCAGCGGCTGCTGGGTGCTAATGCACAGGGCCGGCGTTAGCACCCAGCTACCCCAAATCCTTCTCTGCAAGGCTCTTCTCCATCTACTAATTGCCCAGCCTGTATTCATACTTGAGATTGCCCTGACCCACGTGCAGAACCTTGCACTTGGACTTGTTGAACTTCATGAGGCTCACACAGGCCCACCTCTCCTGCCTATCAAGGTCCCTCTGGATGGCAGCCCTTCCCTCTAGAGTATCAGCACCAGCTCTCAGCTTGGCATCGCCAAGAACACCTAAAATTAGAAGCCAATGCTTCAGCTTTCTGTACAGTACTTCATCTGACCAACTAGCAGCATAAAAGCCCTTTACTTGGGTCGTGCCTAGGTAGAAAGCCACCTCAGAGTACCCAAAACCATTTTCTTCAGTTCCTGCTAGTTTCATGACAGCTCAGGAACCCCATGAACTCTCCAGGACTAAGGTGGTAGACATGCAGGAAAGGAAAAAGCCTATTAGACAAATAATGCAAAATGGTACGACCAGAGTTCCAAAAATGCCACATACCAGTAGCTCCTGTCCTTCGAGGGCCAACTTGCAGCGCAGGTTTTAAAGGGAAGATGTGGGGAGACTGGTTCAAGTCCTCCAGCCAGCTTCTCCTCTCCTGAGGCGCTGCAGACACACATATACCTTGTGGCCCTATAAAAACTTTACGTTCACTCAGGTCACTGCAGGTTTAGCTTTACAGTGTTGGAGGCTCCAAACAGGACTGATCATAAACAGCTGCTTCTGGTTTTTACTAAGAGGGAAATCTTTTTGGTTTATTGCTTTTGTGGCTACTGAGTGAGCCCCAGCACTGGAAAGCTAGTCATCTCGGTTGCCTTGGATCTATTTCTCAAAGTCTTTTTTTTTTCTTCTCAGTAGATGTTTACCAATGTGGCTCCAGATTGTTGGCTAAGATTTGTAGACCCCTGGTGTAGCTACAGGAAATATTTCTAAAGCATTCCTTTTCTGAGAAGTCTGCAGCTTAAATAACCAGCTCTTTTCCACGAGCCTCCTGCAGTAGCTAGCTGCACTAGAAATGCTTTCCTCGCCTTTCTCTCTTCTCCACCCCTTTGTCCTCCTAAGACCTATTCTGGAGATAGTAAAGGTATCACCTCTGTGCATGGTGGCAGCTGGGAGATCGTTGAGCAGTGCAGCCAAAGCACAAGTCCAACTTGTGCTCTTGCAATTCTTCAGCTGTTTCACTTGGCTCTTCCAGTTGTTACTCTCTGTATATTTTTCTTCAGCTGGTAGAGATGACGGGCTGCCTGCATGTGCTTGTGCTTCACACATCAGGCGTGAGCATCCTGATTGACAAGAGGAGGAACTGGAAATTCTGTGGGTGGCCATGGTTGGGAAAGATCACACGTTCACTGATAAGCTCTCCAGGGAAACACAGCCGGTGGGGCGTTCCAGGCTGCAACTTTCCAGGTAATCCTGAGCACAGGGCCTTCCATGGCCACCCTGAACCCCAGGCAGACCCAGGAGAGCTCAGTGGACTGAGATGCAGTACTTGTGGTTTTGTAAAAGGACCCTTTGGAAACTTGCCCTGTATTTGGGTGCGAGGAGACAGCTCCTTGGAAATCTGGTCCTAACAATCATCAGGAATACTGGGAAAATTACTTTTGCTTCTTCTGACTTGTCCAGGTACTGCAAGCTCCAGTTTAGTCATTTAATTGAGGCCTGTGCTCTCCAAGGCACTAAGAAAAAGCTCAATTTCCCCCCCTTTTGTGGTTGTTTTTTTGTTTTTTGTTTTGGGTTGGTTTGTTTGTTGTTGGTTTTTTTTTATCATCCAGAGATGGAGGGATTCCACGTACTGAACTGTACCAAAACCAGGAAGCTCCTCCAGCCCTAACAAAGCTGAACTTTCAAAGCTGCTTGGAAACCTAATTCACATTAAACTTTATGGGAACTGGACATCCCAATTCCCTTGGTGGCCTTGCAAAACACAGCTGTAACTAATTGCTGTGCAGAAAGGTTTGGGGAAAAGATTTTGATCTAGAAAAGGAGGGAGAGATTCCAACGCCAAAAAAGCTTTTGCAATAGGTCCTCACACGGTATCCACGGAGCCCCAATTCTGGGCTATCTCTTCAGTGAAGTAAACGGAGCCATTTTACAATAGCTAATCCCCTCTCTGTAACTCTTTGTGCACCTGCAGAGGTTATAAACTAAGTGGGACGAGGAATTTCTTCCGCCAAGTTTCTAGTAATCCCTGCCACTGCAAACTAGGGGGCTGAAAAGCTGAATAAATCAAAACGACTGATGAACAATTCACGCCCAACTCCTTCCCATTGAAGAAATTGTCACATTCCATCAGTGAGGCTGGTAAAACCTGTGACCATCTCAACCCTTATCAAGCCTTAATTTCTTCTTCCTGTTTTGGCAATAATTTAACGTTAAAGGTCACAGAGAGAAATGCTCAGTCAGGAAGCGGAGGAGTTCTGATTTGATAACAACATTATTTAGCCTCACGAAGCCCCACTTGGTATTTTCTCCTCCTTTGTTCCTTTTCAAGATCCCGATCCATCTTCCACTGAAGACAATGGGAGTGTTTCCACTGAATTTAATGAGTCCTGGATCAGGCCCTAAATGTCAGTATTACTCTATTAATATTTATGCTGTTGGAAGTATGTCAGAAAATATACCGGATGTGCAGAGGGGCTGAGTGAGCTGAGAGAGTAATACATTTTCCTGACTTAGTCAGTTCTTCACAAATCCTTAAAATTTCTAATCTAGCCATGGCAATAATAAAAGAGCAGTATTCTAACCTTCTCCTCTTACTGTACAAACTTTTCTCCACCGTAATCTCTCTGAGTTGGCTCCAGAGCTGAAAAATCATCTGTTGCACCTCCCTATCTAGCTCAAGTATAGTCTCTCTTGCTCTCTCTCTCAGACATATGAAAGAAAATAAAACTGTTATTTTAGAAGTTGCACATTAAGCAGTCAAAATTAAAAGGCTCTCAAAACCAACAAGCTGCATAATTTACGGTGTTTCGAGATCTTTAGCTCAGCAGCCTTCAAAGGGGGGGAGATGAGGAACTAAACCTGTTACTGCAAGGCAGACTCTCTCAAACATGACAAGTGGCAGCTGCTCCAAGAAGGTTTCTCCATGCATCCTGGAGGGGTTTTCTTCCTCAGGGTTTCCTCTCGATGTGAGGAAAGGGCCAAGTAATGTAGCAACAAGGGGAGCCTGCTGGCTTGCCACAGCAATGCCTGTCACTGCAGGGTGTGTGGCAACCGCAGAGGTCAGAACCTCTTCACGCAGCTGCTCCAACCTCCCTGTTGCTGGAGAGGCAATGGGCAAAACAGTCCCAAAGGCCTGGAATTTCTATTTCCCTTGAATAAGTCCCCAGCCGGTCAGATTCCTCCCTGCCTTGCCGCCCCTTCCCAGCGGGCAGTGCTTGCCTGAGTGGGTGGAGGAATGCGGGCAAGCTCGCAGCATAATAGTCCACTGACCACCAGAGCTGTAGAGTAAGGTCACTGGGGAAAAACAGTCATTGAAGAATGCAGCTGAGCTATGCCCAAGCTATGCGGGAGGAGGCTTTGTCTCCTTTGGCATGCTGAGCCCAGCCTGGGCCACAGACAGGATGGCAAGGGGCTGGGAGGCACTGGCAAATGGACAGGAAGTGCTCTAAAGAGATGACCTTGATGGGGTGGCTGCCAGATAGGTTTGTAGGATGTCACCTCCTAAGCCTGCTTACGTACCTACAGGTTGATCTAGAATGAAGTTTAGGGTGAGAGAACATGGAAATTATGTAAAAATGAGCCAGGTAGAACATCAGAGTAATTCAGTCATACTGGTCGTACAATCTGCCTCTAGCACTCAGATTAACTGCAGACTTAAAAATACACTCCAAGAGGCTGAATCACACTATGACTGAAGTGGGAAGGCACCTCTCCAGATCATCTTGTCAATTCTACCTTGCTCAAGAAGAGTCACCTAGAGCAGGTTGCCCAGGACAATACAATGAACTTCAAGAGCAAATCGTTCAATGTGCCCAACTGTCTCAACAAAACATCCAGGAGACTTTCAACAGCCGTGAGACACTTGTGCCAGTATCTAGCAGTCACCTCAGGGGAATATCTGCAGACCATGGAAGAAGTGAAAATGAATAAAAGCTCTCATAACCTCCTCTCAAGGGTGTAGGCAGCTAGGACCTGGCGG
>VYZU01038772.1:0-28254 GCA_013401355.1 Ceyx cyanopectus
TCTCAAGCCTGTCCAGGTCCCTCAGGTTACCTTTTGCTCTTCACCATTCCTCTTGGCTTGCGGTTGCACTAGAGACTCCAAAAAAATAAATTATCTAGAAATTGGCAGGAGAGCAAAACAATATTGCCCATCAACACATCACAAGCAAATGGGTCAATCATTTTTAGGTTTGGTGCAAGAATCTAGGTTAAATCCCTCCCATTTTCAAGGCTCAAAGCAGCTCCACACCAGCCCATCATTCCCTGCCACATCAGCATGTCTCATCCTACTGCACAGTACTTTGTGTTTCCCAGCTAGCCCATTAGCCAAAGCATTCATCACGTAGCCACCTCCATCATGCAGAGATGGACTCCTCCTGTCAAACCTGAGGGTAAGCTGAGTTACCCAAGTGTGCTCCAACCAACTCCTCCCCTTGGGACGCCTCTGCAATGGGAAGTTTCTCCATAAAACGGTTCCACTGGTATTTTTGCCCAAGGCAAACAGGGTGAACATTCATGGATAGGAGTCTCAACCATTCTAATGAGGAAAGTTATATTCAGCAATGACTTCTGCAAATTAAAACCAACCTAACTAATTGTGGATGTAATAGCAGAGCAGCAGTGAAGAGTTCATGGTTTTAAGAGATTGAGAAACCTTCACCTTCCACCTTACCACCAACACTCACATAAAGACTTGCAGCTAAAAGACAGCCCTTCAAAATCTCCTCCTTAAGGTACCTCACCCAGGAGGGACTCAAGCCAACCCTCCCAAGAGGCTCAGTGCTGTGTCACTCTCACAGAAATGAGCAAATCAAGGATTTTATCTTTTAATCACAATTCATTTTAAGGATGGCTCAGATGAAGATCAGAGAATGTTCTCTGCAGAATTTATAATTTCACTGCATTTCTCCAAATCCCACACTCTGAATTTCCACTTCAAGCCTCTTGTTGCAGCTCAGTGGTCAAAGCACTCCCCCCACCCCCCTAAAATAGACAAAAATTAATGATGGTTTGGTTTTTTTTTGCAGGGATTAGCTGCTAGCAGGAGGCTCTCAGCATGACAGTGAATTCCCATCAGGATACAGCAGAGCTCTGTCAACAACACACCACCTGAAAGATGTAGCAAAGTGCCAGGAGTACAAAGATGTAAATCTGTTTGCATATGCAAGTATCAAAAGACACCACAAGCTCCTCAAGTGTTAAAACATCGTTTTCCTACCAGATAGTGAAGTAACAGTAGTGAGACCAACTGGGTTGAGAGGGAAGGAGAAAAAATCCCACCATCCCCCACTCCCCCCCAAAACAAACCCCAAAACTGACTGTACAGCAGCTCAAAAGTCGAAGAAAAACTAAGCTCAGAGGACAGTATCATAGAATAATTTTGCTTGGAGGATACCTTTAAGAACATTGAGTCCTGCCATTAAACCAGCACTGCCAACAAACAGCAACATGGCCACAAGGAAAGGAGTCACAAGAGCGCTGGGAAGAGCAATATTTTGTGTGGAGAATGACCAAACACAGTGGTAGAAGGAAATCCACAAGGCTGGTGCCAGAAGAACCAAGATGTAGGCCCTCAAACTGCAAAATGAGAAGCAGCTTTATGAAGTCCCTCATCTCTGCTCTGGGGAGACCTCCTGCAGGGCTGGGTCCAGCTCTGGACTGCTCAGCACAGGAGACACAGGGACCTGTAGGAGTGGGGCCAGAGGAGCCCCAGCAATGCTGGGAGTGCTGGAACCCCTCTGCTGGGAGGCCAGGCTGAGAGAGTGGGGATTGTTCAGCCTGAAGAAGGCTCCAGGGACCTTCTTGTGGCCTTTCAGAACTTCAAGGGGCCTGACAGAAAGGTGAGGACAGGCTTTTTATCAGGGTCTGTTGGGACAGGACAAGGAGTGATGGTTTTAAACTGAAAGACAGAGATTTAAACTGGAAAGAGGGAAGGAACTGTTGACACTGAGGGTGGTGAGACCCTGGCCCAGGTTTCTCAGAGAGGTGGTTGATGCCCCATCCCTGGAACAATTCCAGGTGGGTTGGCTGGGGCTCTGAGCAACCTGCTCTAGTTGTAGATGTCCCTGCTCAGTGCAGGGTGGTTGGACTAGAAGGCCTTGAAAAGGTCCCTTCCAACCCAAACCAGTCAATGATTCTATGAAAATTTTCAGTACATGACCAGTAAAGGAGGGAGAACATCTAACTGGTTAAGGTAGACACAGCAAAGTAAGATGTGGAGTTCTGCCATTGAATCCTAGGTGTTCTGGAAGGCAGGGTAGAGCTATCAGTGTGAATAATCACTATTTACTCAGCGCCAGAGCAGGCAATGATTGATGAGCTGTCAAGTGGGAGAGCCAAGCAAAGAGGAGCTTTGGGGGGGGCAGAAATACTCCAGAGCCAGCAGAGATGAGAAGCTGACTCTGAAACTTTGGGATTTGTGGTTAAGAGTTACCCTCTGCAAGAGACGGCGGTGGAAGTACCAAGCCATGAAGCAAAGAGAGTCATGGCTAGACCTGCAGTACCAGTCAAGTCAGGAGCCTTGTTTTGCATAAGGTTTAAATAGGTATTTTTAAGTCCTTAGGACTCAAAACAGACTTTTAAGCTAAGCTACAGCACTACCTGAAAATGGCTCATCGGAGCAGGCAATGAAGTTGGACAGCTGAACAATAATCCATGCTCATTGCCAGTCAGTGTGTCTCTTTGAAGGAGGAATGGGGAGACCCAGAAGTAAGCATGGTCTTGGGTGGTCATGAAGAGGATCCATCAAATAAAAAGCCTTTTAGCCACTTGCGTAGTGATGAGTTACCTGGAAGTGTTCCAGGATTCTAGGAGCTACTCAACAGGAAAGCCACTGATAACTTCCTTGTGTAGAGACCATGCCTCTTGTCCACACCCCATTTCAATGTAATTATTCCCAACCTCAAACCCAGTAAATTGATTTTAAGGTAAAATAATTCCTGTCCTGTTTTTTTCCAAACTTACTCTAACACCTCAACACAAATGCTGAAAGGTGCAGAAGGTCAAGCTCCACCACTCTGGAGCAGAAAAGAGGAGAGAAGCTGCTGTTAAAGTAGAGCTTCACCCAGTGCCCACATTATCAAAGATCTGCAGCCATGGACTAGGGAAACAGGGAAGTTATTGTTAGGAAAGGGATTATTTGCAATGATGATGTTGAAAATTGTGACCCATTACTGCCACTTTGGTACAACAAAGGACTGCCAGCAGTCAGGAGCTGTTTGTATTATGTAGGACTGACAAATCATAGAATTGTTTTTGTTGGCAAAGACCTTTAAGATCACGGAGTCCAATTGTTCAGCCAGCACTGCCAGGTCACCACTAAACCATGTCCCTCAGCACCACATCTCCACAGCTTTGAAACCCCTCCAGGGATGGGGACTCCACCACTGCCCTGGGCATCATGGGACAGGACTTCACAACCCTTTCCAGGAAGAAACTGTTCCTCATGTCCAACCTAAACCTCCCCTGGTGCAACTTGAGGCCATTCCCTCGTCCTGTCATTTGTTCCTTGGGAGAAGAGACCAACCCCACCTGTCTCCAACCTCCTGTCAGGGAGTTGTGGAGAGTGAGAAGGTCTCCCCTGATCCTCCTTTTCTCCAGGCTGAACAGCCCCAGTTCCCTCAGCCACTCCTCATCAGACTTGTGCTCTACACCCTTCTGCAGATTCTTTGCCCTTCTCTGTACATGCTCCAGCAAATGACCCAAGTCTCAAATCCCACATGCTCTGCATGATGGACTCATAGGCTACTAAATGCTGCTTCTGAACCAGCTCCCTTTTGATTTAAACCTCCATAACTCTAAGAACTCTCAGCAATTCACAGCATCCTCCTCCCCCAAGAATAGCCGCCTAGAACAAAGAACCAGAGAGGTTCAATTATACAAGCAATGCTTTACAGGAGTGAATCCAGCTCCTGTCCCCACAGGAGAGCAAAAACTCATTTTCTACCTGTGTCACCCTTGCCACAGAAAACAGGGCAGAGGAAACAAAGGGATCCCTTTGAAAGGGCACAGAAAAGCAGGTAACTGGGTTACAAACATGCTGAGTATCTGGTTTTTTTTAGAACCAGGAGAAAATTTGGACAGAACGTCTGTGTTCAATCTGATTGTTTCCGTGTTCAACCTGACTGTCGGTGCAGCAGGTGAGTCAGGCTGGACAGACAGTCCAGTCTTAGAGCAGCCAGTCATGGGGACTCACCAGGGGAAGGTTCTTAATTGGGATGATTCAAAGAGCTTAATGACCTTCCCATGGTTAAACAAAGTGGTGGCACTTCGATGAACTTTCAGAAAGCCCTGGGAAGCTCCTTAAACCGGCAGCTATTGTGTGCCCCAAGCCTCACGTCAAAGCCTTTAATCCAGGAATACCATCCTAAAAAATTATAAAATGAATAGTTTGGGAGCTTGCTTTAAAATGAGAAAGCCAAGCAGGTCCCTGGAACCCGACAAGCGAGACGTTTCGATAAGGCACAGTCTGCAGCGTCAGACAGCCCTGCAATTTTGCTCACTGATTAGATCCCTCGAGCAAAGAGCAGAAGCAAGAGAATTAGTCAAATCATCCCCCAGACTTGAAGGCAACGATGGCTTTTGGTTGCCTTTCAGGATAAGCGACCTCACCACAACCTGCTGTGAAACTCAGGGGATGACAGTTGGTATTTAGGCATGAACAAGACGTCGCCATCATCGTCATCATCTTCAGGACTTGCTTGGCCTGTCTGGCGTAGTTGGGGTTTCAGATGGTGCTCACAATGCACAATATCAAAGCGCTCTCTGCGTGCACCTCTCGCGCAGTTCAGCAGAAATATTTACCACCAGAATCCTTCAGCAGTTCCAAAGTCTGAACTGCTCTGGATGCTCTCCAAGGGAGTAAAGCAGATTTATGGCAGTGTCTATGTAGAAGGTCTGTAGTCAGCTTGACATGGGCTACACAAAGGCCGTGTTTTTTGTTCTGAGAAGTTTGAGAAGTTTATCTAACGTGGAGGCAATCAAAGAATGTGCTGCTTAGAAAAATAATTAAATGAACCAAATGCAATAGAAGGAAGAATTTTTTTTTTTGCGGAGGTGGTGAGAGCCTGGACCAGGATGCCCAGAGAGGCTGTCAAAGCTCCATCCCTGGAAACATTCCAGATCAGGTTGGACTGTGAGGAGGTCTGTGAGCAATTTTACATAGTTATATATGTTCTTGCTCACTGCAGCGGGGTTGGAACTAGATGATCCTTAAGGACTCTCCTAACCTAAATTGTTCACTTATTCTATGAAAACATAGGTGCTGCCAGACAACAGCGAAAGGTAAATAATTAATATCTAAAAGGCTCTTCTGGAAAAACAAACAAACAAACAAACAAACAAACCAGAACCAAAACCCCTTTGAAGTCATGCCACAGTCAGAAATCCCTGTGGCTCTGCTGCATTATCATTTCAAGCTTCTATCACCTGAGCCTCCAATTCAGATCCTCAGCTCCTCTTACTGACTTATTTCTCACCACCCAGAACAGATCAACACAAATGGGACTACAAGTTAAACTGACAAACCAGTTTAGAGTAAACCTTCTTATCTGCTCTCCACTAGCAGCTGAAGTGTCAACAGCACCAACAGCCTGATGAGTCAGAGCACAGCTTCTTCAAAAGAGGCAGCAGTAGACAACATTTAGACATTGAAAAGTTTGGGTTGGAAGGGGCCTTAAAGATCATCTGATTCCAGTCACCATGCCATGGGCTCTGGGACACCTCCCACTAGACCGATTGCTTAAAGCCACATCCAACCTTGAATGTTTCCAGGAATGGGGTATCCACAACTTCTCTGGGCAACCTGTTCTCTCCACACTCATAGTGAAGAACATCTTCCTAATATCCAATTGAAACCTCCTTCTTTTGTTTTAAAACCATTACCCCTCATCCGATCACCACGATTCCTGAACAAGATTCCCAGAATCTGCAGAAATATCAGAACATGATGGTAAAAGCCACATGCCAAGGGACTGCAAAGTTGGAGAGGAGCCAGAGGCAGCAGCATTAGCACATCTGAACAGAGATCTGTTCTTGATGCAGTGGTACTTCCACCCAAGACAGATCGATGTTAATCAATGAAGAGTCTGCTGGTTGAAGGGGCTGGATCTGTGGTGGGTGATGAGATTGCTGGGCTCATCGATGTCATACAGATGTTGACAGCTGTTAGGATGGATGCCAGGCAGAGGGATGCTGCTCAGACCAAGGGATGCACTTGTTACAGGTCATCCTCCAAGAGGCATCCTTCCAAAGTGAGATGTCTACTTCTGTCTGCCTGCAAGGGGATGGACTCTTTGGCCCAATTTAGGGGAGAAGCACCTTCCAAAGCCACAACAGAAAGGTAATAAACTACAAAGTGGCATCAGCTGCCTTGGCCTTCAGAAGCTGGATGTGCCAGGCCCTGCACCTAGCCAGACAACAGCACATACCACTCTGTTGGTCACCTACAAGCACACTGAACATTTCAGTTGTGCCCTCTACCCCATGGACTCTTTTAATACTGTCCAATGATTTGAGGGAAAGGAAAAGTGAATCCAACCCTCAACACCATCACAATTGAGATTATCATAAAGCCAAACTCTTGTAGTGAAGACAGTTGAAACTCAAGCAAGTCCTTGCTCACAAATTCAAGCACTGTCAGAGCTGGAAGGGTGAGGAGGGGTGGTGTAAGGAGAAAAAAAAAAAAAGTCTTAAAAATCCGTATATTCATAGAATCATTGTCTGTTTTGGGTTGGAAGGGACCTTTCAAGGCCTTCTAGTCCAACCCCCCTTCACTGAGCAGGGACATCTGCAGCTAGAGAAAATTTCTCAGAGCCCTGACCACCCTCACCTGGAATGGTTCCAGGGATGGGGCATTGACCACCTCTCTGGGAAACCTGGGTGAGGGTATCATCACCCTCACCATCACCCCTTGTCCTGTCACAACAAACACTGTTTAAAAGATTGTCCCTATCTTTCCTGTAGACTCATTTTAATAGTGAAATACCATGAGAACGTCTCCCTGGAGCCTCCTCCATGCTGAACAATCCCAACTCTCTCATCATGGCCTCACAGGGGAGGTTCCAGGGTGCTCATAATCTTTGTGGCCTCCTGTGGCCCCACTCCAACAGATGCCTGTCTCTCCTCTGCTGAGGACTCCAGAGCTGAATGCAGTACTCCTGCTGGGGTGCCATTTGGAGCATGCATAAGAGCCCGACCTAAAGATAGATATGCCAGCAGTCTCACCTCAGTGGAACACAAGATCTCCAGTCTGGAGAAAAGACTATTCCGGGAGACTGGGCAATGGATTTCAGAGGAGTAATGGGAAGTGCCAGATGTGCTTAACACACGTTGAGGGTGCTTTCCACAGAGCTCTAAGCTTCACCGGGCTCAGGATGAGAGATCGCTTCACTCAACACGTCCACTCTGCTCAATTCAGCTTTTCTGGTCACTAATTGCTCAGAGCAACGTCCAAGCTGGAAGGAAGGTCACCTGCCAATCTAAGTCAACGACCCATGCTCTTCAAAGCTGTGGTCACACAACCTAAATTGTAGCTACAATTGAGGCAAGGGGAGTAATGAAAAAAAATTCTTAAACATCAAGGTGTTTTGCTTTTTTTCTCATATATTTATAATTTATCACTATTTAGGCTGATAAATGCTGTTGGTACCGAAACAAGAGGCATGTGTAAGAGTAGATAACATGTTTGTTCCCTGAGAATCAGGTAAGGCCAGAATTTGAGGTGGGGAGACAGGCAGACACCTGCTGAGACATACCCTCAAACTGGGCCCCGTAGAGATCCTGCCCACTCCTCCATTTTTCCTCTTTGCAACATGAAAAAATAAGCCCCATGCTGTTTTTAAACAGAAATAAAATGTTCACACCATTAATGGCCCAAACACAATGCGAGAGCCAATGAGCAACCCTATTATGGTCCAGCCATCACTCCAAGTGCACTCTGTCAGCCCTTAGAAATTTATTTATGAAAACTTTTTCCTCTCTCCTTGTACAGTGGAGACAAAGCGTGACAGTTTTTAAATGACAGATCAATACAGAGAGCTCAAAACCCCCAAATGTGTTACAGTCACGTTAGAAATTGTCTTGGAGCTCGGCTCATGAAGTATTGAATATTTTAAATTCCTCCTCTCTCTCCTTCTCCAGCTGACAGAAGACATTTGGATGTAAAAATTAGCTCCAAACACTTTCTACCCTATGAGGCAGTTCAAGGTTTTTTCATCTTTTTAGCTGATAAAAGAGAATTTGTGACCAATAAGTGAACCAACAATGGGGAAGGCACTAAGCGCACTGCACAACATCAGTAGACTGAGGTGGAAGAGTTGACATTTAACAACATCCGTCCTCCATTTACCTCAAGCAATATGAAGAAAAGGCATCTTTTAGAAACATATTTCAATAGAGTGGATTAAAGGTTTAGAATCCAGAAGAACAGCCTAGCCAAACTGCAGCACCTTCCTCCAGCTTAACACCTGATTTGAGCTTAAAGAAGAGAAAGTTTCTTGATGCCATCAATTCACATTTCTTGATGCCATCCATTTGCACAGTTTTGGAAGACAAAATTGGGGCTCACCTCCCTTTTAACCATGAAAACTCAAGTCAGAGGGTGCAGCTCAGACTCCAGCACCAAAGAATTCAAACTGTTCGTCATGAGGCAAGTGTCTCCCTTTCCTTCATTCCACATCTCAAGTTGGGAATCACCTCAGAAAGCTGGACACCCACAGGAACATCGTTCCTCTCCCTGGAAACATACTGGCTTTCTAAGCTTTGGACTCTGAAATGTAGAAGAAGAGATTCTGAAATATCAACACCCTGGATTATTATTATTAATATTTATTTTTAAAATTCAGAGGCTCCTCAGACCCTTCTCACACCTTTTCTCATTCAAGGGATGCACCTCAATCTGCCTTGCTACCATCTCCTGGCCCCTAGAACAAAAGGAATGCTGGGAAGAAGATGGCTAAGAGATGAGATCCCCCACATTTGGTCATTTCTATTTCTGTGCCCTACCACACCTGGATTTTAACTCAAGTTCTTGGATCTTCTGTATCAAATGGATTGTAGAAGTAAGGCTTCATTACCTTTACAAGCCAAATATACTCCAAGTATCTCACCAGCTCTGCTATGAAAGGCAGCACTTAGTCTTCAGAAATCTGAAGACTAAACCAGAAATCAGAATCATCAAATTGTTCTGTTGGGAAGAGACCTTTAAAATAATTGAGTCCAACCATTAACTCAGCACTGCAGGTCACCACTAAACGAGATCCCTCAGCTCCACATCTCCACAGCTCTGGAACCCCTCCAGGGATGGGGACTCCATCCCTGCCCTGGGTCAGCCTGTCCTTCATTTAGCCTTCAGAAGAAGAGACTTCCAAGAGGAGAAAGCAGCTACAAGGAATTTGTTTTAACTTTCCTCCCACACAGGTATCAACCAGGATCTGCAGCCAAGATACCAAGCACAACTCATAACAAGGTCTAAGTAGTCTGTTTAAATTTCATTCATTTTGCCTTTGCAATGGTGCAATTGCTGTAGATTCAGTCTGAGGGCTTTTCAAAAGCAACAGAGGTCAGAGATACTTGACCTTCAAATAACTCCCTTCACATTACAGCCTGTTATATTTTCCCTCTTTGTTCATCTTTGCTAACCTTTCAATGCTGAAAAAAAAAAAAGGGAAATAAATTGGACATTGCTGTACATCAACAGAGCCATCGACCTGTTTAGGTCAGAAAAGACCTTTAAGATCATTCAGTACAGCAGTTCCCCCAGCACTGCCAGGGCACCACTAAAACGTGTCTCTCAGTTCCACAACTCAACAGTTTGAAACCCCTGCAGGGATGGTGACTCCACCACTTCACTCTTAATAGTGTCTTTAAAATATCCCTCCAACTGCAGCTAATATCCAGGATGGGACAATCTTTTTAGCAGGGATTGCTGGGACATGACAAGGGATGATGGCTTTAAACTAAAAGAGGGAGATTTAGATTGAAGAGAAAGGAGAAATTTTTGATGCTGAGGGTGGTGAGACCCTGGCCAAGGTTGTCCAGAGAGGTGGTTGATGTACCATCCCTGGAACCATTCCAGGTGAGGGTGGTCAGGGCTCTGAGCAACCTGCTGTAGTTGCAGATGTCCCTGCTCAGTGACGGGGGATTGGACTAGGTGACCTTGTAAGGTCCCATCCAACCCAAAACAGACAATGATTCTATGAATATACGGATTTTGAAGACTTTTTTTTTTCTCCTTACACCACCCCTCCTCACCCTTCCAGCTCTGACAGTGCTTGTACTGAGGGTCATAAAGCCATAGAATCATTTAGATTAGAAAAGACGGGTAAGATCACAGAGTCCAACCATGAACAGAACTCTTCACGCTCCAGCAGTTTCCAGCGCACATCTTACTGACACAAAAAGGCATATTACACGTATATGTTACTACAGCAAATATTTGCCAATGCTCCAAAAGACCCAAACAAGACTCCTTACATAGTTTGTCCCATCCATTCTAGATCTTGCCACTTCCAACAAACCCTCAGGGTAGCAATGCATAAGCTCATTAGTTTTTGCTCTAAGCAAATACCCTAAAGACATTCATAGCTGGACAGCTTTCCAGCTATTAATGGCTAAAAAAAAACAACCAGAAGAGACATTAAATCTCTCAGAATTAAATTCTGCTTGAATATTTTTATGTTCCCTCTTTTCACCACTGTGCACAAATGGTTTCTCTTGGAGGTGCACAAAGAGGTAAATTTAATGCATTAAATCCAAGATCCCAGAAGCCATTGGGAGACAGAAGTGCTGCCCATGTCCTCCTCATGGCCACCCGGACCTTCACCAGGTTTCCTCAGCCCCCACTCCATTTCATTCCTCATCATGATCAAAAGAGCTTCCCTACTTCTCTCACCACATGCAACTCAGACACGTAGCCTGGAGCATCCTCTCCTTCCTTCACATCCAGTTTTCTTCTTGCTAGTTCATGTCCCTGTGGATTAACACCACAGTTCCGCTGGCTTTCCTCCACATTTCTATTCTGCCCATCAGTCCTGTCTTTCTTACACCCTACCTTGTTCCAATTACTTATTCCCTGTATAGGGCTTATATCATTTATTGCCCATTTCTTTTTCCTACTTGCTGCTTCTTTGACAGACCTTTACAGGTTTTTGCAGCCCTCACAGACATTTGTGTCTATTTCAGCCTAACACCTCTTAAGAATGTCTTAGGAAAAAAAGGATTAGAGGACTATGAATCATAGAATGGTTGGGGTTGGAAGGGACCTCTGCAGATACCTCATCCACCCTCCTGCTCCATCAGAGTTAACCAGAGTAGGGGGCCCAGGATCCCAGTGTCCAGGTGGGTTTGGAGTATCTCCAAGAGAAGGATTCCACAGCCTCTCTGCACACTCTGGGCCAGGCTCTGCCACACACCTAAGAAAGTTTTTCCTCCTGTTCAGATGAAACCTCTTGTGCTCCAGTTTGTGCCCATTGACCCCTGTGCTATCAATGGGAACCTCTGAAGTGGTCACTCAGTAAGGATGACACTCGAGAACAAGCAGGTTTAAGATTTCATGTAGCTTTAAAGTCTTAGAATCCTAGAATGGTTTTGGTTGGAAGGGACTTTAAAGACCATCTAGTTCCAACCCCCCTGTATAAGCCCCTGGGACACCTTCCACCAGACCAGGCTGCTCAAATCCCAGTCCAACCTAGCATTGAAGACTTCCAGAGGTAGGTCCTCCACGACCTCTTTGGGCTTCTTAATAAACTGAAACCATTTAACAGGTAACATCAGAAAATAACCACATCTTGATTAAAGGTTATAACTGACACACCTTCTTAGGGGTTCATAGTCCAGGGAGAACAGTTTTAACTCACTACCATTCTCCCAAAGGAACAACTGACAGGACAAGAGGAAACAGCCTCAAGTTGCAGAAGGAAAGGTTTAGGTTGGACCTGAGGAACAATTTATTCTTGTCAAGTGTTGTCAAGGCCTGTCCCAGTCTCATTTAATGTCTGGGTTATCTTCAAAACACAAAATGCTCTTTGAATAAACTTTTAAACGCCATTGACCAAGTTACCTTGTCCACAACTTCACTACAGCTGCTAGTTCGTGTCCACACTGGAGAGCTATTGACAAAGTGAAGGTCTACTTCAACCTCCTGGAGGGAGCTGTGCCTTTCTCTCTCACAAAGGCTGCCTCTAACCAACAGGAGATAACCAACCTTCATATAGCTCCAGGATAAAGATCTTCCAAGAGTCTACTCACAGAAGAGCATGGCAATTATATTTCAGCAAACAGAAGGATTGAAATAGGAATAGAAAAATAAAGGGAATAGAAAAATAAAGGATACTTGGCAATATTTAAGATACACAGATTTAAACCATAAGGAGATGTTCACCTCAAAGATATTTAAAGTTCACTCCCAACACAGTCAAGATCTGCTCTAGGGGAAGACCTTTAATTTATTGATACTCAATAAATAACAATAACAGTATCAATAACACTTAATTTCAATAAACAAATCACCAGAAAACTTCTGTTTTTCAAATCTCTTGCTAAAAATCATCTGATCTCTACTTGCAAAACAATTAGCACAGGGACACTGAATGAGAACTGACCCCAAATATCCTTAATTTCAGTGCCATTTCCTCAAGATGAAGACAGAGAAGTCTTCTTGAGACTTTGGGATAAATCTCACGGCTGTGTTCAGAACGGTGGGTCAGCACTTTGAGCTCAGACTTGAAGTTGTCAATATACTGAAGATTCAAGAAGAAAAAAAAATTAGAGCTAAGACAGCATTTTGTTAAAAAAAGATCCTGCTGCCAGGCAAAAACCCGGGAGCCGTGTGAAATTGAGTTGAATGACTGGAGACAAGATGAAAGTGGTTACATGATGGTTGCTTTCCTATCACACAAACACCAAATCCAAAGATGCACCTTGGGATGGATCTGAAAATGCAGAGATAATCCTGATGGTTAAATAAGGATCAGAGAAGAGCAACAAAGCTGGGGAAGGGTCTGGAGAACAAATCCTCTGTGAGGTGTAGCTGAGGGACCTGAGGTTGTTCAGCCTGGAGAAAAGGAGGCTCAGGGGAGACCACCTCACTCTCCACAACTCCCTGACAGGAGGTTGGAGAAGGTGGGGTTGGTCTCTTCTCCCAAGGAACAAGTGACAGGACAAGAGGAAACAGCATCAAGTTGCACCAGGGGAGGTTTAGGTTGGACCTGTGGAACAATTTCTTCCTGGAAAGGACTGTGAAGTCCTGTCCTAGTCTGCCCAGGGCAGTGGTGGAGTCCCTATCCCTGGAGGGGTTCCAAAGTCTTGGAGATGTGATGCTGTGGTTTAGTGCTGGGTTAAAGGCTGGACTCGATCTCAAAGGTGTCTTCCAACCACAGATTCTAACTGTATAGGACAGTATGAAATGCATTATGAAAAGCAAAAACAAGCCCCCAGATGACAGTTCCATGGGTGGAGGAGACACACGGGTCACTGATAACCTTTAATTACTTCAGTGTGCAGATTTGCCTTCTGTAGTAGCTTCTGCTGGGTCCTTTTCCAAGCTCACAAGTTCTCCAGAATGAAACCAACTCAGGACATCTGTTCCTGGCTCTGACATATGAACTACACTCCTCTAGGCTCAATTTTCTCTATTTAATTATTTTTGTGACTTTTATTTCTGTGAAATGGAACAAAGAAGGGAGTTGGAACTCAAGTTCTGGCAGAGGAATCCGAGGCAGAGAGGGATGTCTCTTAAGTTCAGCCTGTTTAGCTTTAAAATGAGCTTGGTAGCATAGAATCTTATAGGTTGGAAGAGACCTTTAAGATCATCAGGTCTAACCGTTAACCAGCACTGGCAAGACATCAACAAACCCTGTCCCTCAGCACCACATCTCCACAACTTTGAAACCCCTCCAGGGCTGGGGACTCCACCACTGCCCTGGGCAGACTGGGACAGCCCTTGACAGCCTTCCCTTTCCAGGGAAGAAATTGCTCCTCATGTCCAACCTAAACCTCCCCTGAAACAACCTGAGGTTGGTTCCTCTTGTCCTGTCGCTTGTTACTTCTGAGAAGAGACCAACCTCACCTGGTTCCAACCTCCTGTCAGGGAGCTGTTGAGAGCCAGAAGGTCCTCCCAAGCCTCCTTTTGTCCAGGCTGAACAACCCCAGGTTCCTCCGCTACCCCTCATCAGACTTGTGCTCTAGACCCTTCCCCAGCTTCAGTACTCTTCTGTAGACTCTCATTTATCTGTCAGGATTATCTCAGCATTTTCAGATCCCATCCTACGGTGAGATGTGACTGAGCAGACTTGCTTTACGTAGGTATTCCCACAAAATCACACACACACACTCCAACCATTGTTTTCTTCTAACTTAAAAGCCTTAAATGAGAGAAATTTGCACTGCAGAGGGGGAAAATTTATACAGTGTTATTGGCAAGTATGTTTTTAGCCACATCATCCACGTGCTCCACGTGCAGATGGAGAGACATATGCCAGAAGGGTCCAAAAGTACATACATGGATTTTTATATTTTCCCTGTTGTACCCCCAGACTCAAATGGCTACAAACCCCCTCACTTGCTGTTAAGATTCACTAAAGGAACATGCTCAAGGAACAGTCAAATAACAGCCACATGGGAAAGAGCTGATGGAAAGCTCATCCATATTCAGTGAAGATCATGAGAGACTGTTGACGAGAGCACAGCATCCAAAACAGAGAGAACAGTGCCCATGAACTCCAGCCAAACTTTCAAAGAATGACAGAATCCCAGCATGGTGAGGGTTGGAAGTGACCTGCTCATCCACCCCCTGCTCCAGTGGGGTCACCCAGCATTGCAATGTCCAAGTGGGTTTGGAATCTCTCCAGAGAAGGAGTCTCCACAACCTCTCTGAGCAGCCTGGGACAGGCTCTGACACCTTCACAGAAAAAACTTTTCTCCTCCTTGTCAGATGAAACCTCTTTGGTTCCAGATTGTGCCTGTTACCCCTTGTCCTATCTCTGTGCACCACTGACAAGAGTCTGATCCCATCCTCTTTCCCCCCACAGGTCTTTTTTCTATTGATCAGCATTGATCAGATCCCCTATCAGGCTTCTCCAGCTGAACAGCCCCAGGGCTCTCAGCCTTTCCTCAGCCCAGAGATGCTCCAGGCCCCTCAGCATTTCTGGAGCCTCCACTGGACTTTTTGAACTGGTCTCTCTTGAACTGAGGAGTTCAGAACCGGACCAAATACTCTAGAGGTGGCCTCAACAAAGCAGAGTAGAGGGGGAGAAGAAGCTCCCTCAACCGGCTGGCCACACTCCTCTTCATGCACTCCAGGAGACCATTGGCCTTTTTGGCCACAAGGGCATGTTTCTGGGTCATGAGAGACTTCTTGCCCCCAGCACTCCCAGGTCCTTCTCTGCAGAGCTGCTTCCCATTAGATCAACCCCTCACCTGTACTGGTACATGGGGATATTCCTCTCTAGGGGCAGATGGCACTGTTTGTCCTGGTCGAATTTCTTAAATTTTCCCTCCACTCAGCTCTCCAGCCTGTCCCTCATGGTTTGGAGCACTACCAATAACCATCTTTGATCCATTCTTGGAGCAACTTTTAACAGATTACAAGACAGGAATGTTCACAAGTGTACTAAGCAGTGCTGAAAACAGGCAGCTACAGTGAGATGAACATGATCTGTGGCTTACAGGTTTGGATCAGATGCTTCTGTTCCTCCCAGAACATCAGCCAACAGAAGATCCTGCTGCCAAACCTGTTCCTCCTGCACACCAAGCTTGGTTTCTACCAAGGGTTTCTATTAGTCTCCTGTTTGGAGCAACATTATTTTCAGAAGACATCCTGGGGGATTGTAGACAAACAAAACAAGCGCTGTTTTCCCCCCCACTGCATTATTCCATGTTCCTCCTACAGCCTTCTCCACATGAGCCATCCTCATCCCTGCTGTCTGGCCTGGGAACAAGGCTGACTGTTCTCATCCTCCTGTACAAGAACCTACTTTTTGACACCAAAGACAACTCAGAGAAGAGCCCCTTTTCTCAGGAGTCCTTCCTCAGCTTGGAAGCCCATCCCATAGTAGAGCAGATTGAGGAAGGTGGGCATTGTGCCTTCTTCTCAAGACAGCTGACTTCAAACCCCTGCTCAATACACTCAGGCAAGTCTTCCAGAGCTCATTCCTACTCCTGCTGGTGATGAAAAGCCCTGTCCATGCACTTTCTCCCTTCTGCCTGAAGAAGAAAAACCACCTTGCTTTGTCAAGCTTGAGCTTGACAGAAAAATAATGATTGCAGAGAGATCTGTCATGGTTTGAAGTTTGAGGCACGTTCATTACCTTGAACAAAAACCTGAGGAGCTTCCTATTAATAAAAATAACAAAATAAAAAGACTGAGCCAGAAAATGTGCCAAGCTGTTCTCCAAACCACTGTGGTTTTTCCAGGGGGGGGATATATTTTTTTGAGCACATGCTTCCACACACACAATCCACTGCATGGAGCAGCCACGCTACGCTATTCCTCAAGGTGACATTCAGGAGATGTCAGATATGCAGAGCTAGGCAGGGGGGTGGGGGGGTGGTGGAATGGGCTTCTAAACGAAAGCAGCGTTGATGTCTTCATTTGCAATCTCTCCTCCCAGCAGAGCTGCTCCGGGAGCTCTGACAGAGCCAACAGCATCTCTTGGAAATGGTGTAGAAGGTGGAAACAGGGAACAAAACACTCCCTGTGGCCTTTGGGGAGGAGGAGGGGGAGGGCAATGAAAATTCTTTTAATCTAAAATTAAAACTAAAAAAACCCAAGAGGTTCCTGCATGGTTTTGCTACCCACAGCTCAAGGTCATCAAGTCATACTCAGCTGGGGACATACTCATAGAATGGTTTGAGTTTGGAGTGATCTTAAAGCTCATCTAGTTCCAAACCCCTGTACTAAGCAGGGACATCTCCCACCAGACCAGGTTGCTGAAAGCCCCTTACAGCCTTGGAACACTTCCAGAAATGGGGTATCCACAGCTTATGAAGGAGAACACCAGAACCTGAAAAGCCAACTTCAAGATGTGTTCCTCAAACTGAGGAATTGAGTTGATAAATGCCCAAACAAACCCAACTACCTGTAACCACTTCATAAATAGATTTTCAAGACAATTTTTCATAACAAACACAACACACCATTGGAATAATCTCCACAGGGGAAGTGGCAGAGTCCCCAACATTTGGTGCTTTGAAGATTCAGCTGGACAGGGTGCTAAACCAGCTTGTCTAGACTAGGTTTTGTCCAAGAAAGGTTAGGTCAGGTGATCCTTTAGGTCACTTCCCACCTGGGACTCTATAATCTCTGGAAATCACCTAGTTCAGACTAACCTGCTTGAGCAGGATCAGGTAGAGTAGGCTGTCCATGGCCATGTCCAGTATCTCTAAGGATGGAGATTCCCAACAGTACCTCTCTGCACTAATTGGTTGCACTAATTGATCACCCCTTGCACTGATGAACCTCAAGGTCCCTTCCAAGCTGGTATCCTATGATTCTATAGGGATCGTGTCTTCAAGAAGCACCTTTTTCCCTTTGCGTTCCACATGTAGCTCTACATCTCAGCAGGGTGCCAGGAACAGCTTCTCACTGTTTAATTTGTAATTGTTTAGAAGATCTAAAGTTCAAAAGGACACTGTTTGTTGGAGCTGATCTAGAGGAGTCCACAACAATGCTCTGAGGGCTGAAACCCCCCTGCTGTGAGGACGGGAAGAGAGCACTGGGGTTCACTGATGCTACTGTTCTGTTTATCTCAACACCCCGGACAGACTGTGGGCTGGTCTAGCAACCCGAATTCCACCATTTTAACACACCCCACTGTCCATCCTCCTCTTCCAGAGAGGAAACCGCCACGTCTCACTCAATAAGCAACTGCACTTTCCCATCTGACGAGATGATCTCTCTCTTCCAACCACACGCTCCAAGTACTTCAGGGTTTGCAAGAAGCACTACGAGAAATCAATAAAAATCATCATACTATAGCTCCAACTCACACAGTCCATAACCTCCCTGGATGGTAAAAAGCTTTGGTTTCCAAACACGCTGCCCATGGAAGTCATTTACATTCAAGCAGAGTGCAGAGCAGAGAGGGAAGATCAATAAAAATGCAACCAGGCAGACAGAGAAATGTCATCACCTCAGGAAGAGGCGGCCCAGAAAATGCCTGCATCTGACAGGGGCAGGAATGGGCCAGGTACGTGCAGTTTCTACAGCCTACAGAAGCCACCAAACTTCAGGTCAGAGAATTTCTTTCTACTATGCCGGTGGTAAAGAGGAAGGGGACTGGGTGATGGCCAAACCAGCCCTGGCCCAGAGAGCTGAGGTTATTTTACTACAGCACATCGAGGTTTCTTCTCTTCCCATCTGTAGAATGTGAACAGCACTGGGGGTTGTTCAGCCAGGCTCTGGGGAGACCTTCTGGGGGCCTTTCATGACTTGAAGGGGTCTGTCAGAAAGATGGGAACAGACTTTTTATCAGGACCTGTTGGGACCAGAGAAGGGGTGATGGTTTTAAACTAAAAGAGGGAGATTTAGACTGGAGAGAAGGAAAGAATTTTTGATGCTGAGGGTGGTGAGACCCTGGCCAAGGTTGCCCAGAGAGGTGATCAACATCCCATCCCTGGAACCATTCCAGGTGAGGTTGGCCAAGGCTCTGAGCAACCTAGTGTAGTTGCAGATGTCCCTGCTCAGTGCAGGGGGTTGGACTAGATGACCTTTCAGGTCCCTTCTCACTCAAACCATTCAATAATTCTGTGATCCTAGGCTGAGACACCAACCAGCCCCTATGCACTCTTCCTCTATGTCACATTCAAGCCCAGATACCAACATCCCTTAGACCCCCTCTCCCTTCCACCAGGGGGCCTTCTTCATAGCCCAACTGTGTTCTAACAAGTCATCAACTTTAAACATTAGAAGTCCAAAAGCTCAGCTCCACACCAGAAACACCCTCCAATCGACATGCAATGCAGGACCAAACCCTCCCGGGCTCATGCTGTCCGTAAAACGCAACCACCGAACCCTTCTCCTCTGATGGCCAATTTCAAGCCTCATTTCCCGCGATTGATGAGACGTTAATCAAGGATCCAAAAATTTCCACATCTTTCATCACAGGAAGAGAGTTTTCTGCTCTTGAAATGACACCACTGGGCTCCTCCACATCAGAGTTAATGAGGCCTCACTGCCTTTTTCTGCATCCTTCCCATTTAGCGGTTAAAAAAACAATTTGAAAACAGTACTTTTTTAAACATTTGACAGTGTGGAGAGGATCTCCAGTTGCTTATCCATCAGCTGGGACCATCCCAAAATGCAAAGTGTTGTCTTTGGCTCCCCGAAATCTGAGCATCCATCAGCACTGTTGGTGAGGAGGCTCGAAAGGGCAGGAGCAGCCCCAGCAGCACCAACATTAACACAACCAGCAGATCTCTTAAGGTCAGAGAAACAGCAAGGGATGAAGAATTTGAGAACGGAGGCACCTCCCATTGTAGCAGCACAATGTGGTTCTTTCAGTGCTGGAGGAAAAAACAGCCTTTTTTTTTTGAGGGGGGGACACACGTTCCTGAGAGGAGTTTAAGGAGTGACAACTAATTCCAAGGGCACAGAGCAGATGCTATCGAGAGTGCTCCGCTTCATCCCCTTGGCACCTGGAGGACACTTATCCCTTGGCTTGCTTCTTGGCAACTGGAATTAAAAATAGCCAGCCTGGATTAGTTGTGAAGTGGGGAAAAAAAAAAGAAAAGAAAAGAAAAACCCAACAAGAAAACAAACCACAAAAAATGTTTCATTTTGAGAAGAGGCAGAGGAGGAAGGAGGGAAAGGTCTGGGTTCAATGCGTTATCTAGAGCATGTAAGGAAATAATCAGTGAAGCAAAAGCGCGGGAGGGAGAACTGCTGCTGACAGGAGCAGGGAATTATTTTAAATAATAAATAAATATTATTTATTATTATCCAAGGACCGGAGGGAAGAGATAATCATAATGTTGCTAGTGATCTTAACCAGCAGCTAAAATGATGTTCTCACTGATCTGAGGCCAACACGTCCAAATAAAAACACCATAAGAAAATGCTGCTGTACACTGAGTGGCTAAAAATTGAGCCTAAAACCCCTAAACTGGATGATTTTGTATCCGTGCCCCAGAGCCAGGTCCCTCCCCAGCTCAGCTGCATTGTTGGGGAACCCACAGATGAATTAGACACAAATTTGTCTCCTGGAATGAGCCCAGTCCCCAGAGACTTCCCAGCTGCATTTTGTGGTTTCTTTTTGGTTTGTGGGTTTTTGTTTAAAGGTTGTTGGGTCAAGATTTTTGTTTAGCTGGGATTTTTTTTGAAATCTTCTAGAGGGTAGCTGCTAAAATCTTCATCTTTCAGAAGAGGAACAACACAGCACAAGTTTTTGGTCTTAATATCATTGCCAGGATGGTTTAAGGGCTTGAGCCTTGCCCAAATCAGTTTCAAATCAGATACCTGCTGATAACACACCATGTCTGCTCTCTAAAGTCTACCTAGAAACTCACACAGAAAACATTTGCCCTGGATCTTCAGCTTCACCAATGCAGATTGAGTCGTCAGAGCAGACTAACTCAGGAGAAGTAATGGTGAGATCAGTTGAAACAAAAAGAGAAAAGCCACCACAGGACATTGCTGAACAGTTGAGACAGCTCCTTCTGCAGAGCTCTACCTCAAGAACACTAGGCTTATCCTTAGAAAGGAGAGGCACTGGCCCAGGTTGGCCAGAGAGTTGGTCACTGCCCCATCCCTGGAACCATTCCAGGTGAGGGTGGCCGGGGCTCTGAGCAACCTGCTCTAGTTGCAGATGTCCCTGCTCAGTGCAGGGGTTCAGACTAGTTGACCTTGAAAGGTCCCTTCCAACCCAAACCATTCTATAGCTCTACGGTGCAACATGCCTCCTTCATCTGCCTCCCCAAGAAAGGTTACATTGGTCCATCAGACAGGATTTTCTGATGCTTTGTCTAGTTTAAGCAAAAATATTTTAGCAAACTAGTCTCCATCAGTTCTCTGAGAAAAAAAAATAAATTCACAGCAAAGTTCAGGAAACACCCAACATGCAGCCTGGACATTATCTCTAATCACTCCCCACACATCCCTTTCCCTCCCTGGACAAGGCCAAGGCCAGATTGTATGGAACTTTGGGCAACCTGCTCTGGTTGCAGATGTCCCTTCTTGCTGCAGGGGGGTTGGAACTAGATGATCTTGAAGATCCCTTCCAACTAAAACCATTCCATGATCCTGCCGGGTCAGGTTTCAGGATTTTGGAGACTCAAGATGTCCTAATGGAGAGATGCGTTGTAGATATCACAACCCCAGACAACTTTAAACCAATGAAAGTCCATGGCTCTAAATATAGAATCCCATTTGTGAGATCAGAGGGTCTCACTGCTGGGCTGATGGAATTGGCCCAGATTTCACCAGTTTGGGGGTTTTTTAATATTAAAAAAGCAGAGGAGCAGCTCTGTAAACAAATGGGCACCAGACCTACGAGCAGCAACACCACACGCCAGAGAGGTTCTGCCCTTGTGATAACACACACCCAGGAGGTCTGATGTCAAACCAATGGATTTCCCATAAAATACATAAATATTTTAAATTATTAGTATTTTAGACAAGATCTGGGGTTTAACTATGTTATTTGAAGTGCTTGGAAACCCTAGAACTACCTTCTCCAATCCATCAACTTTCTAAACAAGCAAGTCTAGACCCTTTATTCCCGTTTCAAGGTGGTGCCATCTCACCACTTATAATATAACCCACAAATTCTGGTCCAAAATTCCCAATATAGACAAGGAAGAATCTTTTGCCAGGTTTGTTAGTGCACATTATATCTTCACTAATAAAGATGGTCCATAGTATGTCCAGCATTATTATTAAATTTAAAAGCTGCATTAGCCATCTTGGACTAACCATAAACCCCACTCTGTGGTCACAACCTGGGTAAGAAGCAGCATCTGGCCCAACAGGACAGCGGTAGCAAAAAAAAAACCCCAAACATCAAAATCCAGATAAAAACTGTGAATCCACCAAAATAAATTCCCAAAATAAACCCCATGAACCCACAAACCAGACACCATCATGAGGATCAGAACCTTTGTGAAACACAACATGAAGTAGGATCTGGAGAACCTTCAAAAGACCTCAGCAGCTTCCTCCTCCTTCCAACCTTTTACAGTTGGAGTCAACAATATTAAGAGTTGGGTTTTTCTCCAATCTAAATGATTCAATGATTCTCTGACCCCCTCCTCTCCCACAATACCCCAACAGCAAGTCCCCCAGCAAGACCCTCCCAGTGAAGACACATCCAACACCTGATTTGATGCCCTTAAATCCTCCTGCATCTACTCACCCACCTTTGATTCAGCTGGAAGCTACAAAGCTCCAGGCTCTTGGCCAAATTGCTGCACCTCTGGCCTCCCTCTACCTGCAGGTTACAGGAGACTGGGGCATTTCTACTGCTATTATTAAGGTGGTTAACAACCTAATTTAAGCCATGTAAGGTACAGCCAGGAATCACCAGTTCCAGGCTCCTCAAAGTTAACAATAAATGACAGAAATTCAGCCACAAGCACTTCTCAGGACGCCTTTGTATCAGCAATATTAATTTCACCGGAGGCCAGTGAGTTCACCCTCTCTCTTCTTTTTAAGGCAGGGACAAATCTTGATGTCTCACTCACAGCCTCCTTTGAACCCATCCCCAGCTCCTCTGGAAAGAGCTACATGAAGCCATCTGGCTCACAGACCAACCAGACTTTCATTTGACTTGATCTGCAGTGGGGGAAAAAATAGAATTTGGTGGGAAATACCCTGTCAGTGGCTCCTTTAGACTTCCCTAGAGGTCGAGGGCCTCAACATCTGCCTTTCTTCCCAAAGGACGAGCACGGAAATTCTCTCTCTCCTTATTTGCATAACTCAAGTCATTGCGATTAAACATTTGAGAGTTGTTTAGACTTGAAAAGCCACCCCCGGGGCAGCACAGCCGTCAGTGACTCCGAACTCCAGAGCAGAGCAAGAATAATCCAAATTTGTCGCTCCTTAGGAGCCAAGAGACACCAGAAAGAAGTTAGCAGTGGGCAAGGACCTACAGAACCCCGTGGGAGATGTTCAGAGGAAGGGTAACACCACATGACCCCCACCCTAAGCCACAAGGGGAGAAATATCAAGGGTAACCCTTACAAAAACAAAAAGATCCGGACAGTTTGGAACAATCCCCCGTGTTTTATGAACCACCGTGAGCCCACGCCTCGCAAGCACAAGCTGAGAGGTCTCACATCCCCAAGTGCCAAACATCAGTTTCTGTTGGTTTTCCCCGCAGTTAAAATGGATTAAAAAAAAAACAAAACAGCAGCAGCGAGGCCAGTTTGCGGCAGCCAGAGATGCCGGGATCGCACGAGGGTGCTGGTTCTCCCTGGCAGGGAAGAAACCCGCTCTGGAGCACAGGTGATGGATTCGCAGCGAGGTGCAATCACGCCAGGTTTCAAACGATCATGTGGTTTATTCACATTCAGCCGCAGCTACCGCCCGGGGAAGACGTTTGATGGAGGAGAGATCAAACCTCTCCCCCCACCTCCCACCCATGAATGGCAACGGCACCGGCACAGCCACCAATAGTGGCCCGGTGGCATGCAGAACGGCATCGAGTCCTCCTAACAACCCGGTTCAGAGGCACAGCCCTACCCAAGCCACCTGCTGCTCGTAGGTGCCCGAGAGCTCACGCCAAGTGCCTCGATTTCATTTAATTTTCATTTGAAAACGTTATTTACTTATTTTACGAACACCCCGCCACCCTGAAGCTCGCCCAGCTGCGTGTACCAGGTGAGGTCCTGGAGCACGGCAGTGGTGGGTTTATCTGTAGAGGTCACTGAAGGGTTGATTACACTGGTATCGCCAGAGAAGGGGAGGAGCGGGGGGCAAATAAAATAACATGAAAAAAAAAAAATCCCCATCCTGCAGGGTTTTTTTTGCAGCTGGAGAATGCAGGAAGCAACAGCACAGAGAGGAGGAAAAAAGCCCAAACCAAACCCAATCCACCAACCAGCAGTTCAACATCCATATGAAATAAATAAATCACCCTCATTCCAGCACAAACCACCAAAACTCGTCCATTGCTCCCCCCTGCAAGACCAGTAAAGCCCCCTCACACACAACCTCTGCAGCCCTCCCCTCTGCCTCCACCTCCCCCAGCCCTGCCCGCACCCCTTTCCCAGCGCATCCCTGCATCTCCACCCAGTCCTGTGCCCCCCCCCTTCACCCTGCCACACCTTACACCTCCCCAAAAACACCTCCCCTGCCTGCACCCAATGGGGTGCAGGGATCCATCCTGAGCCGTAACCCACCCCTCCGCACAGAGCACCAACAGGGAGCAGGACTGGGGGGTATCCAAAACTAGCCTCCTCCCATGAGGAGCAGGGTGGCATCCAGACCCTCCAGAACCAAACCTCATGGGGAGAAAGGTGGGATTCAGTCCCTCCCCCATCTTTGCCAATGCCTCCTTGGAAATCAGGGTGGGGTTGGGATCCATCTCCCCCCCCCCCCCCCCCCCCCAATCTCCCTCTAGCAACCACAAGCAACCAGGTGGGTGCATCCAGCCCCCCCCTCTCCCATGCACCAAAAGCCGAGGGGCGTGGGGGGAAGCAGGGTGGAGTGGATCCCGCACCAACAGAGAGCAGGGTGGGGTTTGCATCCAAACCACAGAACAGCAGATGGGGATGTCGTGTCCCCCCCCCCAAAAAAAAACCAAACAACCCAAGGTGGTGACACCCAGCTTCAATAAGCTCCAAATCCTTCAGATGCAAACCAAAGCACTAGAAAAGGAGGAGAAAAGACCCACTGCCCCAAAAAGGGCTCAAACCGACACCCCTCAAGGTGTGCGGGGGGGATCAAACACACTTCAGGGCACTGCAAAGAGGAGAGGGCAGCCCCATAACCTCTATCAAGCTCTGTATGGGGAGTGGGGACAAGAAAGAGACCCTTCCCGCCGGGTGATAAAAAGGGGCCTAGACCCCCCCTTAACCCCGCTCGGGGGGCGCTTGGGGGGGGTCCAGGCCGCTTAGGACGAGGGGAGCTGCCCGGCCCCCCCCATAAGCCTTATGTCCCCTCNCCGCCCCGCCGCTAACTGAGGCCGGCGCTCGCGCCGCGCGGCCCCCGCCGCGTCCCGCCGTCACCAGCGACAACGGCGGCGCCGCCAATGGGGAGACGGCGAGGAGCGAGGGGGCGGGGCCGGAACGGAGACCCCGCCCCGCCGCAGGCACGCCCCTTTCCATTGAAAATGGGCGGGGAGGGGGCACGGCGTGTGTGGTGTCGGGAGTCGTAGTTCGGCGGCGGGGACCGGGCGGCGCACGCGCGGGAGGGCTCTCAGAAGGTGAGCGGCGCAGGCGCGGGAGGGCGGCCGGGGGAGGAGCGGCTCGCATGGGAGTGAGGAGGAGGAGGCAGAAGAAGAAGGAGGAGGAGGCGCGGCGCACATGCGAGCAGACAGATGGGGGAGTGCATGTGCGGGGCAGGGGAGCTGTAGACACTATACGCATGCGGAGGCGAGGCCGGTGGGATGCGCGCACCGCAAGCGTGCGGGAGGCGGGTGGCGCTCTGCGCATGAGCGGCAGAGGCGAAGGCGGAACGTTACCCTCGCGCAAAGGAGGCGGAGCCCGCGCGCGATGCGGCGTGTATGCCCGGGAGGTACAGGGAGCGCGCGCACGGCTGTCGGGGGGCGGCCGGCTGTCGGGAACGCGCGCTCCTGCGGCGCACGCGCAAAGGATTAGAGCGCGCGCGGGCGGCCGGTGCGCCGCAGTGGTGTTCGGGCAGCGCGCGCGTGCACGCGTGTAGAGCGCACCTGTGCGGGCAGCGCACGTACCCTCTCTACTCGCCTCCAGGGCGCGCAACGCATAGACACGCCCTGCGCACCCACCGCGCGTGCCCGCGGCCAGTCCGTGTGTCCATACGGCGCGCGTGTGCGGACATGCGTTGCGCAGCCGTGGCGACGCGGTGCGGGCGCGCGCGTGCAAGGCGTACACGTGCGCATACCCGCACCGTGCACGTATGCAGCTTTGTGCCCGCGTGCACGCGCGTGGCCAAGCTTGTGTGTGTGCAGTGCACGCAACTTGTACATACCGCGCACGTGTGTGCACGCACCTGTCTGCCCCCATATACACTTACAGTGTGCACTCAGTGTCCGTACGTGTAGATGTACAGCACGTGTATGCACACGTACTGCACACCCAGCGTGATGTATGTGGTGCAGGTGTCTCCACATAAATGCAGTGCAAACATGTGCATACACCTCCAGTGTGCATGTGCAGAGGTGTGAACACAGATGTATGCGTAGCACACAATTAGGTTCTCAGACATGTACATGTGCATGCATTTGTGTGGGCAGTGCACATGTGTGGGCAAATGTGCAGGTACTGCACGTTTGTGTGTCTGTGTGTGCATGTATAGGACATGCATGTACACCATACATATGACTATATGCACAAGTAATGCACATGTGTACACACACCTGCCTTTTTGTGATGCAAAGCAACATACACTACACACTCATGCACTCGGCTCATGTGCCAGTGTGCACATGGTAGTCCTACAGCAGGTGTGTGAACAAATAGTGTGTGCGTGTGCTCATGTGTGTGCCTGTACAGTGAACACATGTACCCAGTGTACACACAAGGCCCCTTATACATAGGGAGAAACACATATATCCACTATTGCATGCAGTCGTGTACACACACATGTGCAGCAGATTGTGCACACGTGTAGAACTCATGTACTTATGTGTGCATATACACAAGCACTGCCCATGTAGTGCATGCTTACACATGTGCATAGGGGTGGAGCACAGATGTGGCATATGTGCATTTATATGCATGAACCTGAACAGTGCACATACTTGCACACATGCCGTGGATCATTGCACACACACTTGCACGCTCACATACAACAGGTGCACATAAATGTCCAAACACACTGTGCGCAGCTACACATAGAAGTGCTGCACATGTGTGCATGATGCACAGCCTGTGCCTGCACAGTGCACGTGCATATTATATATACAGACACATGCATATAGCAAGTGTGCATGCACACATAAAGAATGTACATACATGTGTATGGGGTGCAGGGCCCAGGTGTGTCCACATACACACATATGTAACTGGACAAGCTGCACATGCACATGTGATGCTGCACACATGTGTCTGTATGTACATGCACTATATCCATGTGCTCAGACACATGGACATGTACCACACATGATGCCCACATGCACGCAGAACTCACACTAGCATGCACATATCACACGTGTGCATGCACAAAAGCACTCTGTGCCCTCAGCACACCCCTGACCTTCACGCATCTCCATGGTACCAGTGTCACTGGGTTGAATGGAGCTGGAGACCAGGGAGGAACCACCCCCCTGGTGCCACACCAGCACTGCCCAGTCTCCCCAGTTCAGAGGTGTCCACTCTGATTTGTCCCCTTCAGTCTAAGCTCTCCCCCACCTGGTTCTACCTTATCTCATCCATTTCCCATCACCTTGTTCCTCCAGCTCCAGGAGGTGTTTCCTCACCATGACACTCACCTCTCCACAGGGTCACTCCAATGGCCTGAGCACCCTGGGGATGAAGTGCAAAACAAGGGCCAACTGGGTTAATGAGACCAGAAGAACTTGGAGCATCTTCTTCCCCATGCTCAAACTTTTGGAGATTACCTCACTGAAGGAATGAGGAGAAGCAGCTTGGTCAGGAGAGGACATGTTTGGTCACAGTATGAAACCACCCACAAAAGAATTTATTCCCGACTTACAAATGTTAAGGACTTTGGCCCAATGTCCTTCTGGTTGACTCACCAGGGTGGTGTCAGTGTCAGCATCTCTGGAGCCTGAGGCTTCCAGGTGCTCAGCTGATGTTCTTTGCTGCATCTATAACACCTTATTGATGTAAAATGGTGACTTTTTTTGAGGAGAAAGACCCAAGGAGGTAAGACACTGGGCCAGGTTGCCCACAGAAGTGGGTTGGGAGGGTCCTTACAAGGTCATCTAGTTCAGCCCCCCTTCAAGGAGCAGGGACATCTGCAGCTAGAGCAGTCTGCTCAGAGCCCTGACCAACATCACCTGGAATGGTTTCAGAGCTGGGGTATGTCTCACCTCTCTGGGCAACCTCAGAATCAAAAATTTCTTCCTTGTTTCCAGTCTATATCACCCTCTTTCAGAATCAAAGAATGACATAGTCATTCCAGTTGGAAATTCCCTCAAAGATTGTTGGGTCCAGCTATTAACCCAACATTGCCAGGTCA
>VYZU01038773.1:0-24737 GCA_013401355.1 Ceyx cyanopectus
ATATCCTAATTTATTTTTTTTTTGGTGAATTGACATATATCCTCTTTTTATTGGTGAATTCACATACATCCTTTTTTTATTAATTCACATATAACTTTTTTTTTTTGGTGTATTCACATATATCCTATTTTTTTTATTGTTGTATTGACATACATCCTGTTTTTTTATTGGTGTGTTGACTACTATTTTTTTATTGGTGTATTCACATACAATCCTGTTTTTATTGGTGAATTATATCTTATTTTTATTTATATCATGGTGTTTGGTCTTAAGCTAGACCTGATGATCTCAAAGGTCTAGTCCAGCCTCAACAATAATTCTGTGTAATTCTCTATATTGAAATATATCCTGATTTTTATTGTTTTTAAAAGTGCAATTTTTTTCTAGCAGCAACCCCAGCTGAACAACTGTATTTATTTATTATCCAGCTGTTTCTATCTAGCTACTTCACCCCTGGCATCCTGACTTCTCACCCCTTCCAGCAGACCCTGGCACAACCAGAACTCCATCCACACCTGGATCTCAGCTATTATTTGTCACTAAACCTCCAAAATGTGGTGGATGTGTCTTGTCAGGGAAATCCAACACGGGGCTCTTTTATCTCTCCAGTTGCAATTCCTTTTGTCTATAAAAAGCAAACTCATCCTTTCCCATTTCCTTCTGCTGTTTTGGAAAAACACCTCCCAGCAGGAAGCAGAAGAGCCAGGCACAAAAACAACTCCTTGCAGCCAGGCCAGGGGCTCCTCTGCTGCACACATTTGGGTAAATGATCTGAAAATTGAAATTTAAAAGGTGTAGAGGAGTGAAAACCAGAAGAGAATGAAGAGACAGGAACAAGAAAGTCACTGAAAGACCTAAACCGCCAGCAAAGTAAGATCACATCTCCTTTCCACATCACTTTTTCCAAGCAGCAAAGTCTGTCTGAGGTCAGGGGAAGATGCAAGCAGCTGGGCTTGTCTTAATTTGGATTATTTTTAATGCTAGAGAGAAAAATATACATTGACACACAGGTTAAAGATGCAATACTTAGAAAAGAAGAGTGAACCTCACAGCACTGTGGTGTTAAAAAAGAAAGTCCCCAGGAAAGGGACAACTTTACTACCTGCCTGCAAGGGCACAGGACAAGGACCAGAGATACCCAGTGATATAAATTTAGATAAAAAACTAAATAAATAGGAAGGAAAATAAGAAAAAACTTCTTTTAAAAAGGCCATTTAGCATAATCAAAAAGGAAGTGCTAAAATACTGAATAAAGAAGCATTTTACATAGGATAAAATATGGATTCCTAGCTAACATAACAATAAAACAATATTAAAGAGCAATAATGTTGCTCTCAAATAATACAGATTTCCAGAAATATGGGAGTAACTCTGTATGAAACTAAACTTGATTAGATAACCAAAATGGTGTTGGTTTCATGTTTAATAAAGAGAAAAAATGGAAGGACCAAGGAAGAACAGAAAGGCCACTTGAGTGTACACTGAGATATGCTGCATTTCTGGCCCATTTTCTTAAGTGATAAATGGACCTATTATTAATTCAATAGATTGCTCAGCCTCCAAAAATATGAGTTACAGTGCCCATTCACACACTATCTGTTATCCTCATTAACTGAAGCTGACCACGTTTTATGGCCTTTAAAATGGGTCAGTTCCCAGGGGGTTCCTGCTACAAAACTGATTTACATTTGGAAAAGAGAGGAGAGGAGGAAAAAAAAACCCAAAACAAGACCCAAACCCCTCCTATATCAGTCAGCAGCAGGGAAGGATGGTGCTCCTTAACTACACTGAAGTAGCTAATTCCTTTGCTTGAATACTCATTATGTATTAAACCTCATTAGTATGTTGCAAATTAAATTAAAATATAAAATAAAAGAATATAAATTAATAAGAATTAATCAGGGAAATAAAACTCAAGTACACCTTGTATCAGAGCAGATCACCAGCAAGGTGATGACCACACTGCTGCCTTTTTTCTCACCCCATTTCAAGTCCTACCTCAAAAAGTGACAGTTACTAGAAGCTTTAGCAATGCTTACCTGTGAAAAATGAGCATAAATTGGTAAAGAAACAACCCTGGACCCTCAGTTCTGTGATGTAGCCAGTAAAATTAGTGAAATATAAAAGAAATAAATCTAAAATAAATCTAAAATAAATCTAAAATAAATCTAAAATAAANGATAGCAGCCTACCATGGCCTGACTCAGGAATGTTCAGCTCAGCCCTAACTAGTAGGCTTTTGAAACTGAAGTAAGCATAATTTTACAAAGAATGACCTAATCATCATCATCATTTACCCATCTAGACTAAATTTACACAGCTATTGCTGTTGGGCTAGCAGCCATAGGTCTAATTGAAATCAAGGCAATTCTGCTGCAATTTTACAGAATATTTTACAATAAGCTTTTTGCTATAAAACAGAAAAAAAATAAAATGCTGAAGCCAGCAATAGATTTAAATACATTTGAAAACAAACAAAAAAATCCTGTCTTACCACAATCATTTCTGAAGGCTCCAATATGATGCATTCACATCCTCTCTTTCCTCCAGACTGCTTGCCAAAGCTAGAGTGGGATGGGGGGGGGGGAAAAAAGGCACATGAAAAAGAATGAACAGCCTATTTTGACTTTTCAGTAATAAAAATAAGTTGGCAACAGTGCATGGTTCAGCATCATTAAAAACAAAAAAGGACCAAGAAAAATGGATGCAAACTCCTGTGTGAAAATTCTTCCCCTACAGTACCATCATCATATATATATTTTAATTTGCTAGCAACTCTCATCATAGCTGCCTCTGGAAAGCTTAATTATGAAGAATATTCTTCTGTAAAATCACTTGCAGATACTCAAAACCATTCACAATGAGTTTCAGTGTTGACAAGAGAACATTAGGACATTTTAATTAAGCATTAAACAAGCTTTGTGAATAAAATATATGTAAATTCAGCTTCAGAGCTTTTCTTTGCACACAGCATTTTTAAGGAGAGTTCTCTTCATCCTCCCAAAAATCAAGTTTTAACCATACCCTTCTGTTTTTCTTTTATCATGATGGGGTTTGATTAAGAAATATGAAAAGCAATTAAAAGTACAGTGTGCTGGGCACTGAAATAAAGGGACTAAAACCAAGTAGCTGGACTTGGGGGTGCTCAACCTGCCCCCCTCAACTGAGCTCCAGGGAAAATGATGAAAACACATGGGCACCTGGATGGCAGCCACTGAATTTCTTCCACTGAAGCTTCAGATGAGTCCAGCTAAGGAATTCACTGGATAACCCACTGAACAGAACTAAAAATACACCCTAAATATCCTAAAAATACACCCTAAATATCCTAAAAATACACCCTAAATATCCTAAAAATACACCCTAAATATCCTAAAAATACACCCTAAATATCCTAAAAATACACCCTAAATATCCTAAAAATACACCCTAAATATCCTAAAAATACACCCTAAATATCCTAAAAATACACCCTAAATATCCTAAAAATAGCTTTTTAGCATGAAGTTATGACAATTAACAGGAGTGAGGCAGTTTCAACTCTCACATCCTCATTTTGCTAATGGTCTACTATTAAAAAAAATAATAAAAATCATCTTTTAATTCCACAATTTCCAAGGAGTCATGATGACAGTTGCAATTTTCTCACCCTGTGCTAGAGCAGGCCAGGGCAGCACAAGTTTCACCCAAGAAAACTGGCATTTTCACACTTGTATGGCAAGCAACTGATAGCTAAAATGTTCCTGCCTTCTCATGCTTTTTCCACACTGCCTGTGATCCAGCAATGCAGCCAAAGGAATGGATCAATATTGTGATTTCTCCACAAACCATCCCATAGAAAAATAAAGACAATAAATTTAATTTTTTTCGTGCTCCCAGCAACATTCTGCAGGAATTACTTGCCACTGCAAGTTTGTTTTTGCAGCTTTTTGCAACAGAAAAAATAAGAATTGTTGTGTTTGTCACAGCACACATCACTGCTATTGCTGTGTCACCAGTACTTAGGAAGAAACTACAATTTTCTGCTGCAGAGCAGTGGTTTTCTTGCTTACCTGGAGTTGAGGGAGGGTTGTTTGCTTTTTGTTTTACATGCATGAAATTCAGCTCCTGTCAAGCTCCCCCCCCTTGCTTCCATTGCAACATTTGCTAATTAAATAATGGCAGTAAACTGCTGGTAGGAAGAGAACACTGCTGGTTGCAAAGGTCAAGCTCTTGGCACCATCACTTCTGGTCCATCAAGCACTTTACAACAGCCCAACACTCAGAAAAAGGATTAGGTTCCCAAGATGAAATCCACCCCCCCTTCTAATCCTCAAGAAGAAACTGCTGATATTTAGGAGTCAATAGGTCAAGTTGAATTATTATTTCCTGGGCTGCATCCCAGGCTGGTTTATTGATTACACAACACAGCTCTTTCCAAAAGCATCATATGGGGTTTTCCCCCCCCAGCCATAACCACCACCATGGGTTAAAAATACTCATTTTTTAGCATTCCATTTAATTAACATACCCTATGTGTTTAAAATCATGGTTTTTATCTATCTTAATTATTTATTCCATATTTTTCTCTAGAATCAATCAAGAAGTTTGCTGCCATCAGTATATTCCACCAATCCTGCCAATTTTAATCCAGGCTTCAGAATGATATTATCCCTAGTTTTCTTGTGAAATTACACAGCAAAATGCAAATAAACAGCAGCTCAGCCCTGAAACTACTGCCCAGGGAAGATTCTTCAACAGTAATTTCCATTAATATCAATAACAGGCAACAAGAAAAAAAATCTCATTAGCAAATACCTGTTGTGTAACTCACAGTGGTCAGCTACAAACACAGGTCATTCTTTTAAAGACTGTTAATCAGCATTAAAATTCTGATTAAAAAAAAATTAAAAATCTTAGGTACACAAAAATTAGTCGTTTCTCTAAATAAATAATTAATTTGCAAGGCTTGCATTAATTAATAACGAACTCTGTGACAGTAAAAGGAGAATAATTAGGTTTTGGAGTCATCTAGTTGTGTCTGGTATTAAATCTGCCATCTTTTAGTTAATAAATATTTACATTTTTTTAAGTTAACAGTGCAGCACTTAAAGGTATAAAAAAAGCTGAAGAGATTAATTTGATTTCCCCATCAAAACGTAACAGGGCATTTCCAAATGGAAAAGGTTAAGTAGAAAAAAGCTTTGGAAATGGAGGAGATTAAATCCTTGCAAAGCCAAGATCAGGCTTCTGAACAGAGTTTTCTACATTCCTCTGACCCCTTCTCCTTGGCACCCACCCTGAAGAGATTTGTGAATATTCATAAGATCCCAAAGACTTCAGTGTTTCCAAGCAGAGAGTGGGGAAAAAATCAATATATTATATAATACATATTAATTATATGAAATATATTATAATACATATATTCAATCAATAATTTAAAGTAAAAGAATTCAGAAAGGGTGAGAAAATATTAAAATAATGTAAATTAAGCTCCACTCACAATACAGTATAAGCTGCATCAAAAGACATGCTATTGAAGGGATCAACATTCAACTTTCAAACCCCCTAACAATTCAAGTTTTATTCCATCCATATATTTAATCACACACATTTTAATAGGGTCTTCAATTTCACATTGTTATTCTACAGCTTCCCACTGGTGGAAGCTCAGAGAATTCAGAGCTCCAAACGACATTATTATTATTTATTTATCAGTTTATTGTAGGCTCTTGTCATTGAATATTCCCTTATTAGATCAGCATCATTAATTTTCAGACAGTCACTCTCTGCCTTGCAACAGTCACAGGAAAAAAATCTCTTCCACATACCAAAGGCACCTTTGGTTACCCTTGATATATGGGTGCCAGAAACCTCCTTTAACTCCTGATTCACTGCTCTGTGTAATTAAAAATGCTTAAGCAATTGCATCATGTGAGGAAAGAATGCAGGTTCAGCCCTCGTGGTACCACCTACCAGCCACTGATGCTGCTCAGGACACAGGCTCAGACCAGAGCTGGCTGGGTTGGGAGCTCCAGAGCTCATCCATCCAACCCCTGCTGAGAGCAGGGCCATCTCAGCTAGAGCAGGGTGCTCAGAGCCTCCTCAAGCTTCAGTGTCTCCAGGGATGGGGGCTCCACCACCTCCCTGGGCACCCTGTGCCAGTGTCCACCATGCTGGGAAACAACTTCTGCCTCAGTTCTCATCTCCATCCACTCCTTGCTCATTCCAACCTTGGAAACCCTCTGCAGGCTTTGGAGCAGCTCCCTGCAGGCACTGGAAGATGCTCTAAGGTCTCCCTGGAGCTTCTCTTCTCCAGGCTGAACAATCCCAGCCCCCTCAGCCTGGTCCAGCCCCTGAGCATCTCCATGGCCTCCTCTGGCCCTGCTCCAGCAGCTCCATGGCCCTGCTGTGCTGAGGGCTCCAGAGCAGCAGAATCCCCTCACACAATCACAGATGTCAAGGGTTGGAAGGGAGCTAGAAGATCATCCAGTCCAAGAGCAGGATCATAGGATCACCTAGACCAAGTCACCCAGGAACAGATCCAGGAGGAGCTGGAATGTCTCCAGAGCAGGAGACTCCACAACCTCCCTGGGCAGCCCCTTCCTCTCTCCCTCTGCCCTTTCACTCCCCTCATCCTCCCTTTTCCACTGCATGGTTTGCTAAACCAGACAAAACTGAAACTGGGGGGCTCTCCTCCAAAATCTTCACTGAGCATCTGAGTGGACACTTGATTTTACTGACGTGGATCAGAGCTGCTCAGCCCAGAGAGCCTTTGGCACTGGAGAGCATCCCCCTGTCCAACCCCACACAACACCAGAAGGCATTAAAACCCCTTTAAGGCCCTGGAGCCACCTTATTTCTACTCAGGAAAGCCTCCAACTTGACATATTTTGTCCATTCTGAAGTCATTCTTTGTTTACATCCTATTTAAACAGAGTTTTCTAAACACAAATGTTTGGAAGAGCTTCATAACCAGCTCTGAAGTGACCTGGTTGGTGCTGAAATACACCTGGAATTTCAAGACTGAGCAATTTCAGGAGAATTTCTTGCTATCATTATGCTGAATGTATTCCTTACTGATGGTTTCTCACTGCATAATACCCAAAATACAGTGTCTACTGTAAAGGTCAGCCTGTCCTGAAGAGCTTACAGCTGACACAGACTGAGAACTGAATTTATTTGAGCACCTCTCAGCAGGCATCTCCAAATGTACAATAGCCCAGAACAATATTTTCTGAGATATCTGTGAGTTGGTATCAATAATGCACAGGGTTAGCTGTGACTGCTGCTAAATCCACCTCCAGGAATGCTCAGTTCTGGGTGACAAGTTACCACTGGGCTAGGACACCAACACACCAGTTATCAGTACAAAAAAAAAAAGGAGGGTTTGCCATTTTCTTTTTGCAGTGTTTTGATCTCCTGAACATACCTGTCTCTCAAAGTGCCTGTCAGGCTGCTTTTAAGAGCTGAAAGATGCAGACAAATTGTATTTTTTGCTGTTGCAGAGAGAAGCCTGTGACCCTGAGCATCCAGCAACCTGCATTTCTCCAGTGCAAAAAAACCACTTTGCATGCAAGTGCACAACTCAGCCTGGAAGAGAAGTTGCATAAGAAATGGACATGTTGTTTGTTTTGTTTTTATAAGGCAGGAAAATGCTTCTTTCCACAAGTCAGGGCTCACCCTTCAATCTGAAAAGCCACTGGTCTTGTTGAACCCCAATCTAAAGAGTCTAAAAAAAGTTAATTTTCCACTTCAGTTGCTTGGCATTGGTTGGGAAAGGTGGGAAAGCTGCAGAGCTGCCCTGGGAGTGTGGCACAGAGTGGAATCCACACCTAAACCCTCATGGCAACAGCTTGTTCAATGGGAATCTGCACAGAAATCTTCATTTCTCTAGATTTTTTTTTTTTCCTCTGACTGCCAAACTGGAGCACAGTCCCACCAGGAGCCTCAGCAACTCCCACTACTCAACCCTGCTGGCAAAAGGGAAACAGAGAGGGGAAAAAAAAAGGTGATGTGAGAGCAAACCAAAAGTTCCAGCAATGCAGGCAGCAGGGCTTTGCTGATGCTCTGATGCTGCAGGTCCTGAGCTTTTCAAGGTCATTTAATTCTACAAATATCAGAAAACTCAGCTCCATCAGAAAGCTGAAGCCCCAAGATGAGGGGAAAACACCCATTTCGATCACTGCTCAGTGCAAGAAACACTTTTGCATTAGCTCCCAGCACCAGCAGCATTTAGCAGGTTTCCCTCTCAAGCCTGCTCCAAGTTTTAATTGGGAGTGATTTTGGAGGCTGCTTAACATGCTCCTCCATTTGCAGGCTGCAAGCTCAAGATGTCTGGACCAATTATTTGATACAAAGCTGCTTTGAGGGAGTCACTCTGTACCTTACCTACCACTTTCTGCCAAGCTTTGCAGCTATTCCAGGCTCTGTGATTAGATAGCCTTAGTAGAAATTTATTTTAGCTATAAAGGAGATGTGTGTTATCCTCTGCTTCCAGTTTCACAGCTCCTGGGTTTTACTGAATAAAAGAAAAAAAAAAACCCAAACTATTTGTGTGGTGCAAGCAGCATCCCCTGCAGGTCACACCTCTCAGGCAGCTGGGAAACTGGCTAGAACAAAAGGAAATCACTGGGATGAGATATTTGGAGCTGTGGACAGGATTATTTGGTCATTATTTGATGGATTTTTGGCTTTTAGGTGATTGTTCCATGGCAAAAGAGATGCATGAGGTGCTCTTACCTTGCAACACCTTCCCTGTTCTCAGCTGCCCTTTGGGAGAGCAGGACACAGCCTCTCAGCAGCCACATTCCCTCTCTCCTCAGGGGGTTTTCAGCACAGCACTGGCACTGCCAGGATTTCAATGTGAACAACCATGGCTCAATTAATTCCTTTTACCAAAGCCATTTCTTGGGAGCTTTCCCAAGTTGTTAAGTTTATTCCCTGGCTGTCAGGGGGATGCTACAAGTTACAGCCACCACTTAGGGAGATACCCAGGGGAGCAGCACCTCATCTGGAGCCACAAATGGGCACAGTACCCACTGCTGCTCAGCCAGCACTGAGGATAAAACCTCCAGCCTTGGGAGCACTGCATGGAGAGCAATCATCTCCAGCAGCCAGATGCAAAGAGATTCCAAACACATTTACAGAGCATCACCCTAAGCCTTCTGCAATAAACAGTAAGAAATGTAAATGACAATTGTTTCAACTCTTGTAACAATTCAGAAGGTGATATTTTTCTATTTTTTTCTATTCATTTTCTATTTTTTTCTATTCATTTTCTTTTTTTTCTNTTTCTATTCATTTTCTATTTTTTTTCTATTCATTTTATATATATATGAAGGTGATTATCAGGCAGCTGATGGAGGAGAGCAACATTCCACTGCCATGGATGGTCCTGTAAAATCAGACTTTTCTGTGTCCTCCCCACAGAACAGCCTGAAACAGCAGCAAGTCACAATACATTTCACACTGTTCAAAGACTGTTATTGAGAAATATTAATACAGAATCAGCTCATTTCAACTCTTGCCATGATGCACAACTGCTGTTCCTCTTTCACTCTGACATTTCCCTTGACCCAAGCACTTGTGCCTTCTCCTTTTGCACAAGAAGGGAGAGAGAAATGGCTCAGTGATCACTGCTGTGCCTCCATCACCACCACGAGTCCATTTGCAATTAACTCAGTGTTTTTAGCCCAGAACTGCACTACCTGAAGAGCACAGTGACTCCAGTTTTCTCCCCTTGTGCTGGGTTGGAAAGGCTGTTGATAAATTTCTTGGAAGGGCTCAGGAAAGTGTTTGTTTTTCCTAAGACTGCAGCTTGAACCTTTCAAGGCTTGAGTCTTCCTCCCTCTGAGGCTCAATCCTCCCAGCTGTAGGAGGCTGTCATCCACATAATTGGCTTCCAAAGTTCCTCCAGGCCCTTTGCTGCATTTCCTATGGCTAATCTTGCTGTGAGTAATCTCCTTCAAATATCCTGTTCACAGGAATTATCTTGATTAACCAGCAAGGTTAACACAAAGACTTTAACTTGCTGACATCATTTTCCTTCTTCAAAATCCATCAATCCCATGCTTTTGTTCCAGCCATCACTTTCATGGTAAGCAGCAAATTCTTTTCTTACTATACCCAAACTATTGACAAATCCACTCTCCAGGCAACAGGGTGAGCAAGGTTAGGTCATCTCTGTACCTGGTTTGACTGAGTGATCTGCTTCTTACCTTAAAAACATTAGAGTTTCTGCTCACAATCAGTGTCTGAATATTAACAATATTATCATGGAAGTTTGACTCCTATTTTGGATGCAGTTTCTGAATGACTGCTTGCAAACAAACTGAGCACAGAGCCCTTCTCAAGCCCAGGGAGCCACAGCTCCACCCTTGCTCATTCCAAAGCTTCCAGAAGCCACTAAAGCAGTGAGTGCCACCTTCTCACCCTCCCACAGGGCTCTGCCTCCTCCAGGTTTGATTCCAGACAACTTGATTTCTTCTGCAGAAGAAAATTAAGGTTTCCCTGCAGCTCCAAAGGTAGCTAGTGGCTGAAACAAAACTTCACCAATGTCTTACCCAGGTAAGTTGAAAGCTGGCTAATAAATCTCCTTCTGTCATGGTAATCCTGAGGCATGCCAGAAAAAGAACAGGTATTGTGAGGAGGTACCAGGAATCAGCCCTGGAATCATCACCACCTTCCAGTCTCAGTTAAAGGCTCCAAGTATCTCACTGATGAATCAACTGTTAGAGCAGTTTCTCTTCAACAAGAGCTACTAAGCAGTTGGTTTCCAATACAATCCTGAGTTTTCAGCAGTGACAGCCAAATAAAAGAGATTAAAAGCACCAACTTGTCTTGTAAAGTGGCTTTAACACCCCCTCATTGCCCAGAAAACCAGCTGCCTCTAACTGGAAACCTTCACTATCCCACTTGTCACATGCTAGAGTCTTCCCAGCAGCAGAAGCCCAAAACATCCAGGAGCTCCTTCCATGGGAAGTGTTTGTTAATTGCTCCAAATATAACAGAAATTCCCATGTTAACATCAGCTGGAGAGCACTGGGGAGTGGGAGCTGTTACAGAGCTGGTGCAAGGATTGATCCTCAAACCACAATCCCTCTGACCTGTTTCCCACCATGCCTCTGCCTACCTGCTTCCAGAGTGATTATCATCCACACTTAGCTCCTGACCTTTCCAGAGGTCCTCCAGTGTTGACACCTTTCCACCCTACTGAACAAATCCACCAGCTAAAGCTTTATCTGATGCCTGGCTCTGAGCAGCACCAAAAACTTCACTGGCTGGAAGAACATCCTCCCCTGTCTGCAGCAATCTCAGAACACTTGGAGTGTGGTTTGCTTCTAATTCCTTCCACTTACCCACCACTTTCCTGCTGGGGAAATGAAACAAGCAGAGAGAAATCAATATCCCAAACAACATCCTCTTCCAGAAAGCTGATGTCATGGGTATCACACAGGGACAGGACCACAGTGGGGCAGAGATCATGGCACCAGGGTCTTCATCAGACCAAGAGGAAGACTCTGAATGGACCAAAGTCCACATCCTCTTTTAAACTCCTTGAAGTTTAAACCCCACCCCATCAACTTAAGAAATTAACTTTACTCTTATCAACATTAAACAGCAATTTCTCAGAAATAAAGAACATTTCCAAGCTGATTTTCTGTGCTGTGGGTCATTTCTACCCTTAGAGCTAAAGCAAAAAGGGAATAAACCAACCAACCAACCAATTTTCCTTTGTTTCTATTTTATTTCTTTTCATAAAATTATCTTAATAATACTTAATTATTAATATTGATAGAATATTAGTTTATATTTAGCAATAACTTGACTTACCTGCAAGGTGGTAAAAACATGGAATCCTTCATGAGCACAGATCCAGACAGCAGTATGTACCAGCACCTTGCAATAGTTTCTGAGCTGTAAGAAAGGAAAGAAAAATCATTAAGAAAATAAATAGAAAATCATTGATAGCTACTTTCTTCTTACAGCAACTCAGAAATGTATTATCCACAATATCGCTGCAGTTTATTAATGATTAATGATCCCACCAATCTGATACAAGGCCTGGAAACTTCATAACTTTCATCCAATGCTACTAAGAACTGGAAACTTCAGAACTTTCACCCAATGCTACTAAGAATAAACTGGTTTTTAAAGCATTTACATCCAGAAGGTTTCTTATACTTCCAAATTTGACATTTAAGTCAACTTAAAAAATTAATTTATTAAAAATAAATGACTAATTTTCAGGATAAACAATCCATTCCAGTAAAAGTGCACATAACACTAGAAATACAGGCATTTTTTAATGCTGAAGTTCACTTGGAATTCTGCATGGACAGTAACTCTGCATGGAGCTGTCAACTCCAGCTGGCACCAGAGCATCCCCAGAGGGTCCTTCTGATCCCTACCATGCTGGGGTACCCAATCTAAGAGGTGGCATCTCCTTTAGAGGGAGGTGTCATGGCAAATGTGCCTTTCACTAAGCTAGGATTAGCTGTTGAGAGAATAAATGCACCAGAAACAATGCTGAAGCAGAGAAGAAAAAAAGAGAAAGTGCAGTTTCCTGCTGGGAGGCAAATAAAGAGAACTCTGAAGCTGAGATTCTAATGTTAGCAATTGAAAAGATGCTGTTTGAGCTGCATCACTCTGTGACAGAACTCTCCAAAGCAGGCAGGTCTGTGGCTGCAGCCAGGGCCAGCTCCAGTGGAAGAGTGCCACCTACTGAGCTGTGCCCACCTCCATCCCCATCCCTTTCAAAGCTCCACACCCCAGGATAACCCAAACCACCTCCTGGCAAAGCTTGTCAGCAGCCTGGCCAAGCTTCTGTGTTGTAAAGGCTTCTGCTGCAGCAGGGAGTGATGCAGGGGGGGTTTGGTGGCACTTGTGGAGGGTGCCAAGCAGGGTGCTGTACTCACCAGAAGAGAACTTGGTTGCCCTTGTACCTCTCATAGCGGGCACTTGATGACATGATTCTGAGGGAGGAGCAGAAGTTCCATTTCAGTTTTCATCCCCAAAGATCATAAGCCATTAATCACCACATTTCACTTGAATCCCTTTAAATTCAACCCTTTTTTTGTTGTTGTTGTTCTAAACAAAAGATGTGCTTCACCATCAAATTACAATTCTCACACTTCTCTTCATTATCCAGCTAGATAATATACAGCATGTTCTCTGAAGGGTTTAAATCACTCCCACACACTGGAATTACCCATGGCAACAGAACCAAAAGGAACTAACCCACTTCCAACGTTGCTTTTTGTGCTTTGCTGGCCTTCCAGCTTCTGTATTCTGAGATGGTCCCAGTGTCTGCAGCACTGAAAAGCTTTTGTCATCTGGAGTTACCACGGGGCACTGTCTACACAGCCCTCTGCAGACAAAAGGGAGTAAGCTCTGCCTTCCTTGTTAGCAAAGCTAATTAGCTGGGATTCCAGGGCACGTTATTGCAGTGACTGAACTCCACAGTGGGCTCCCAGTGCAGGCAGACAAAAGCTTTGCTCATTTCCACAAAAAAAACACTAGTGGGAATCAGAGCTAGAAGTGCTCTGCAGTGCCAGCTCCAGGGTTCTGTACCTTAGCTGATGTTCCCTGAAGTGAGAGAGGATGTCCAGTCCATGAAGGAATGAATAGATGGTATTTAAGTCCTAAAAAGAGAGAAAAAAAAGACAAGACATGAGTATCTTCCTTCCCAGCATCACCTTCCCAGCTTCTCCACACACACAACTCTAGAGACCAAGCCCCAGGCAGTCCCAGCTCAGGACACAGAGATTTGAAGAACCCTTCCCACCCCTGAGCTGTGGAAGTGTAGGGAGCAAAGTCCAACTGACACGTAAACACTTGCATTAAAAACATTTCTTACCAAGATCCCTCAAAATATTCGTTGTAATATTCATATTTATATAATATATAAATATATTTTATAATATATGGATGCTGCAGCAAGCAACATGGGGAATAAGGCAAACAGGACAGTTCATCTGAGGTTAAAAATCTCTTGAGGCCTTGTAACACCTCTTTAAAGAGTTCTGCAAAATCAGTTTCAGGGCAAAGAAAAAAAAGCAAAGCCACACAGCCTGTGTGCTGTGGGGTACCACACAACCCTGTGATGGAAAAAGGGTTAGAGAGAAAAAGCTACTTCATGCTCACCTCAGAGCCAGGGGGTAACCCTCCCACAAACCCAACTCCACCCTCCAGCTCAGAGCAGCCCTTGTCCAAAGGGAGCCTCGACTCCCAAACCNGACACAGAGATTTGAAGAACCCTTCCCACCCCTGAGCTGTGGAAGTGTAGGGAGCAAAGTCCAACTGACACGTAAACACTTGCATTAAAAACATTTCTTACCAAGATCCCTCAAAATATTCGTTGTAATATTCATATTTATATAATATATAAATATATTTTATAATATATGGATGCTGCAGCAAGCAACATGGGGAATAAGGCAAACAGGACAGTTCATCTGAGGTTAAAAATCTCTTGAGGCCTTGTAACACCTCTTTAAAGAGTTCTGCAAAATCAGTTTCAGGGCAAAGAAAAAAAAGCAAAGCCACACAGCCTGTGTGCTGTGGGGTACCACACAACCCTGTGATGGAAAAAGGGTTAGAGAGAAAAAGCTACTTCATGCTCACCTCAGAGCCAGGGGGTAACCCTCCCACAAACCCAACTCCACCCTCCAGCTCAGAGCAGCCCTTGTCCAAAGGGAGCCTCGACTCCCAAACCCTCCGTGGCAAAGAAAATGAAGTTTTAGCTCCATCTCCCACCCCCTGCTACCCAAGCTCAGCATCACAGCAGCACCATCCAGCAGCAGAGGACTTTTTGGAAGCAGAATGAAAACAGGAAGGTCATTTCAGCTTCTAAATCCCCCCTTGAGTTGGGAGACAGCTGTTTCAACTTCTCCCTGCACAGAATCCTCTTCAGTCACCAAAAACAATCCCTCTGCTGCTGCTGCTGCTGCCCACATGCTGACCAGCTCACTGGGGCTATTCATCACTTCACTTGCTGTCCCCAACAGGTGGGTGCCAGGGTGAAACCCAAGCACAACAACATCATTCTGTTCCACGGAGCAGCCTCTGCAGCTTGGCTTGGGCAAAATATGTTGTGAATTTCCAAGTGCTGCTTCCCTGCAGTGTTTACAAGAAGATAAATCAAGATGAACGGTGGAATTTACAACAGATTGACTTCAGAAAGTTCTTCTGGCTTGACCAGCAGTGTTTAGAAACAGAACAGAGATAGACTGTTACAGCAAACAAAAGGGCATATGTAATTGCAGGCCACGTAAAAGCAATAAAACTCTGGGTTTATTTGTTTATTTTTCTTCCTGTCATTACCAAACCCCACGAAAATCAAACAGAAGGCCTGAATGTTTCACACGTTTATAAAGGGCCCATTTCACACAGTCCAATCCCATTTTCAGCCAGCTCTCAACTGCCACAAGCTTGATTTTCTTCCTGCAAGGCCTGAGATCACAAGGGCAGGAATGAAGCTCCAAGCACAGCCCTTGCTGGGGCACCAAAGCTGTGAACTAGGGAACAAGGTCAATGTGATTTTATTCTCTATTTTCAGAGCTTTCCATCAGGAATTAAAGCAGAGTGCCTACCTACAAATGGTAGGTCCACATATATTCTCCAATCTTTAACAGAAAACTCTTACCTAAGATATTTAAGGAAAAAAATAACTTACTTTTTCTATCCAACTGGCTAAAAGTGCTGCTCCAGTGGGAGGGGAACTGGGTGCACAGTGCAGGGAAGCAGGCAGGAGCTGTTAATCTTGCTAGGAAGATTTTTTCCAGACTCCAGAGAAGACAAAAAGTGAATTGTGTGCCCACAGGGGCCCTGCACAAAGCTTATTTTCTTTGCCTCCAGTTCTCCCAGCACCAGTTCCACCAGGGAAGGTGTTCTCAGCTGCTAGGGCTGAAAAGCTCCTTCATCATCTTCACGTGCCCACCAGAAATCAAGGGCTGGCTCTGGGGGTGGCACCATTATCAGCACCAGCAGCTTGATCAGCCTCCTGCCAAAGCAAAGGTGGTGTCAAAACCCTGGCATTTTAGTAACCGTGGGCCATAAATCAGTTTATTTTCTGCTAACATCCTCCTCTCAATAGACTCTGCCCGAGCAGAGCAGTTTGGGTTTGGTTATGTTGTTATTTGTTTGGGTTTTGGGTTTGTTTTCTACTTTTTTTACAAAAAAAAGGGGGAAATATTAATTGCCAGCCAATTATTATTTGGATTTATGCATCCATAGAATGCATCTCATTTCCAAATATTAAATATTATTTATATTAATAATTAAGTAATGCTAAAATGTAACCTAAGATGTAAAGTCAATAAAAGAGTTGGTCAAAAAATTGAATATAATCAGAATATAATCAAACCCCAAAATTACTGGCAGCTGGTGATCATAGATCATGGAATGGTCAGGGTTGGGAGGCCAGAGGGATTTACAGAGCCACCCCTGACACTGATCTGAGTTAACTGCTCCCAATTCAACAGCCACCCTTGCTCATGAGTTTATCTGCCCTGCCTGATAGGCAACCTCTGGGAGTTCACACCTTTTCCTCCTGGTGCTTTGCTTGGCATCACCCCAGCCAGGTCACACAACTATTGTCATGTATTAAGTAGGAAATCTGCTCACTGCAGGCTCAACAAGCCCAGGTCCCTCAGCTGCTCCCCCCCACACTCCTGCTCCAGCCCCTCAGTGTCCTGCTGGGAGTGAGGGGCTCAGAAGTGAGCAGGTAGTGTCCAGTCAGTGCAGAGCTGACAGGAGGGAAGAGCAGCACCTTGCACAGCAGTCCCAGCACTTCAAAGCAGTGCAGAAGAGAAGAGCTGGGTCAGCAAGTTCCAGACAGATTGCTCTCCCCATGCAAACCTGTCCCAAAGAGCTCCCCAAAACCTGTCTCTCCATTCCACCCCATTGCATTCCTGATGCAAGAACACTTGCTTGGCTCATGGGAGGCTCCCCAGGCCCAGCCCACACGGGCTGCCAAGACACCCAGGCTTCCCTGGTTCAAGAAGCTGCTCCTCACAGCAGCTCCAAGGACAGCCAGGGGGATTCTGCATCAGAATGCAGAATCTTCTACAGTTGCCAGGATGCAGGTTTTATATGCTCCAGAGTGAACAGAAATGCTCTTCTCTTCTAAAGCCCTGTGACAGATCCAGCTCTGTTAGCAGCAATGGAAGTTAAAAGCAACAAGACACGTGTTGCTGCCTTTGAAACAGCAACTTAAACCACATGGGAACAGCTTCCCAAATCCCACTGACTCCAAAAGACCAGCAGGTATGGAATCTTCTGAAGCTGGAAGCTGCCACAACCTCCCTGCCTGTGGAGAGAGCTGCTCTGCTCTCCTCACTGCTCTGAAAGTGGCAAGAGGCTGGAAGCAAAGCCCAGCAGAATCAAGCACTCCAGTGCTATCCAGAGAAGGATTTTACCAGACTCCTGGCCCAGGCTGAGTTTCCCTGGATTAACTGGGTTCTTTCAAGTGCCTGGATGTCAGCTAAGCCAAGAGAAGTAGTTCTTGGAGCACGCAGAGCAGGTTGTGTAAGCTCCAGGTTGGAGGCTTTCCCCCAGCCTGCTGCCACGACTTGCCTCCCAGTGATTCAGCAGCCTCCTCACAGGCTGAATGCATCTTTTCTTGGGAATCCTGTCAGGCTCAATAAAGACTTTGTCACCCTTCTGGGGGTGTAGCAGGAGAGAGGAAATGTTACTCAGCACGGTCGATGGTTTTCATTGCTCCCCTTCCTGTTACTTCATCCCCTGTAGTCCCTGCTTCAAGCCAGTGGTAAAAATAGCCCTCCCAAATTCCTTCCCCATCGTGTAATAGCACAAATCAAAACACAGAAACACTCCTCTGAGCCAGGGTTTCCATTTCCAGATGGCAACACTGCAGCTTCACTGGCCTCTGTGAGGCTGGTTGCAGGGGCCTGACCCACACAGCCCGAGGCAGGTGAAGCCCTGAGAAGCCAACTACACCCCAAGCTGGGCTAAGAGGGAGGTGGAGATGAAGAGAACATCAGCTTAGGGGTCTTCACTTAGAGGAACAACACTCTAGAAAGCATCCTCCTGTCTAGCTGGGGGCTGTGGCACATAAGGGAGGAGAGAGGATGGATGAGGCAGCTGCAGAAAAACATCCCCAAGACTCCGAAGTGTCCTGTTGGGTACCAGTGATGCTCCAAAAGCATCACCCTGCCAGAAGGACAGAAGTTCTCCCCCAGCAGAGTGGTGGGCACTGCCACAGGGTGCCCAGGGAGGTGGCTGAGACCCCATCCCTGCAGACATCCCAGGTGTCACCCCCAATTCCACCAGCCCAGCCACAGCACCCCCCTCAGAACAGACTGCCCCAAAGTGCCCCCAGCAGCCTGCAGCAGAGGAACTCTGTGGTACTCAGGAAAAGCAGCACATATTCCACACACAGGTTTCCTGGCTCCACTACCAAGGGGTGCTTTTCAGGCCTCCACACTTGGATTTTATTCTTTTTTCCCCCCTGCAAAAGCACCATCAAAGGGATTAATTCAATTTATTTCTATACCTTTGCTTATATCCCCTTATAACGTGCCCAGGCTCAATTATACTCCATTCCTAGAAGGATCCTCAGGAACGTTTGGAAAAGCCAGATCCTGTTAAGAAGTTTATTTATAGGCAGAAAGTACCTCCATTCAGCAAGATACTTCTGAAAATAATAATTAAAAAGGCAAAATATTTCTAAATAAAAATTTCTCTACTCACCAGTAACTCCCCACACCCAGTACAGATAAACACCTTCCACCTAAGAACCCTGGACTATGTTGATATAAGGCTCTGGTAGAAAGAAAAACATTGAAAGGAATGAGGGAGGAGGAAATTCTCTATTATTTTTACTGCAGTTTCACCACACCAAGTCAGCATTTCTGCAACCCTTGACTTGGACAAGAGAAGAAATAAAAACTTCCTTTGGAAAAGCTGATTTTGCAGAGTGAAATACCAAGGGCCCTGAACTGGAGGGAGAGGAAGATCCAATGTTGATGTCACTGCTTCAAAGGCAGCAGCTCCTGGAAGAGTTTGGAAGCACAGAAGTCCTTATGATGCTTCAGAAGCCAAGCACAGCTCTGAGAAAGCCTCTTCAAACCAAACATGACCATCAAATTCCCAGATACTTCTTACTTTGGGTTAAAATACCTTTCAGAAGCAGCCTTGGAAGCTCTGAGCTCCTGGAGATCACCAGGATGGGAAGCTCAGGCCGTCCCAAATTAATCCAGATGCTCCATCTCTCTCCAGGAGCAGCATTTCACACCAGAAATGAGGAAAGCAGCCTCCTCAGGCAGGCTCTGGAATAAACTGCCCCAAATCAACAGGCAAAATGGGCAATTTCCAGCTTCCAGTTCAATCCCTTTGCTGGATGAGCTGTTGACTGCTTGTGAAAGCGAAGAGAGGACCAGCATCCAGCAAAAAGCAGTGTTTGGGGCAATCCTTTTGTGTCAGAACTGCCCCATTCCCAAAAAAACTTGAGAAGGAGCAGGCAACAAAGTACCAACATCTGGAATTTCCTTTAAGACTAAAGAGTTGTGGTTGGAAAGGACAGATGCTGAAACACTAAGGAAAAAAAAACATTGATTATTGCATTAGAAATTGGGTCCTGGGGATGAGGAGAGGAGGTGAAGGGGAATCCAAAGGGGAATTCTGTGCTCCTCAGCAATGCCAACCTGGGAGGGAGGGTGTCTCTAGGCATCTTGCAGCTGGGCCCACAGAGCTGGGCAGGATGCAGGAGCTCCACCCAGTGATGGGCAAAGAGACAGGCAGGGAGCCACCAGGAAAACCAGCCTTCCACAGGCTGCAAGATGGGCTGCACTGGAAACCATGAGTGCCAGGTCCCCCTCCAGGAAGGATTTCCTCACCCCTCTGCAACAGACAGAACAGCAGCACTTCCCTGCAGGCTCTTTCCACATTATTACTCTATTTGCAGACAAAATGACATGAATATTGATAATTTTATGATGGTTACTATCATTTTGCAGGGTAGAATTTCCTATTTCTTTGTCAATTCAAGCACCCAAGAGCATGGCTGGCATTGGAGTGGTGTTTACTAAGGAACAGGGAAATATTTTCTCACTATTGTCACTTAAATTACCCACTCAGAATGCAGGGAATGGAGAGGAACACAGCTCTACAAACAAGAGTCAAAAGGTTCTGGTGCATCAGTAAAATATTTCAGTCACCACACTGCTTCCAACTGAAATATCCCATGTTTTCATTCAGTATTGATGACAATACACATCAGGGAAAAATAAATTATGAGCAGGAAAAGACTATAAAAGACAAGTCCTGTTTTCAGGGAGAGAGGCTGCCATCACCCACTGAAGAGGAAGAAATAACCCCTAACACTAAGCTTAAGTATCCCAGTGAGGTTTATGAGCAGCAGTGCAATGTATTCATGTAAGACTCAGATTTTTGACTCAGCAGCCAGGACAGGGATTCAGGGGTCCAATCCAGCCAGGCTGAGCATCAGGCCAGCTAAAAGAAAGGGATTATGGAGTGGAGCAGATGTGTAGGTAACAGATGCACCACAATCAGAGTTGATCACAGCCAGATTTTTAACAAAAAGCTGGGAATTTCCCTTGCACTTAGCTCAGCTCTTTCAAATCCTGTTTAATTTAGTGTTGTGAACAGCAGTGCTTATTTCCCCAAACTTACAGAAAAAAATAAATGAATTTCACTGCAATAATTACATAGTTGAGCAGCTTTAGCCAGCAGGTCTTCCTGACACTTGCTCCAGAGTGCACCTAGTTGGGAGTGAGGTGAAGGAGGGGCTCAAGCAGTTGGGAAGCAGCAGCACATTCCAAAGTCTCCCCCAAGCATCCCTGGAGGAGTTTGCTGAAGGGGGACCTACCACCCAACACGAGTGGGGGCAAAGGGGGGTGTCTGGGAGAAGGGTCTGCCCTTTTCCTTCCTACTTCAGCTGGGAAACAGGAATAGAAACTCCTGCAGCAACACTTCCACTCAGCCACAGCAACACAGGCTACTGGAGGGTGGACAGGGAGCCTGAGAACACAGGGAAAAGTTAATTAGATTGAAGTAGAATCTCCTCCCTGGGTGACCCCCAATGCTAGTGAGCACTGGCAAGCACAACCCCTCGTGCCAGGGGCACCAAAACCCTCCCAGCACCAAGAGGCAACAGCAGAAGTGATCCCATCACCTTTTAATACTGAATCCACAAGGCTCCAAAGCAGCTCTCACTCTTTCAAAAGCAAATTATCAAGGTGAAAAAACAACACAAACCCAACATTCCAAGAGCTGTGGAACTCTGGAGGAATTCCTCTTTGGCCCAAAGGCCAGCCTGGATGTGCCTGCACCACCCCACCACAAGAATTCTCTCCCTCCAGACCAAAAGGACCAACATTGGAGGCTCAGGATTAATGAGCCAAGGCTTTCACCAAAAAAGACTGAAGCAGGAATCCCTGAAGGCAGTTTGCTGTTGGATTCAGCAGGAATTGGCTAGACTCTCTGAACAGGTTAAAAGATAACCCCTAATTAGGAGAGCTAAGGAAGCTAGAGAAACCAGATGGAGAATGCTAAATAATTTGGGTGAGGGTATTTCCAAAATACTGTCTGGAGATCATCAAAAGGGGGAAGAGGGTGCAGCTCAGCCTCAGCCAGCAAAGGCAAACCCTCTGCATGTTGAAGCCTGAGGTCACTGCAACAAAAAAAGACCTCCTAGGTGTAAAACCCCCTGTCTGGCAGCACTAGGAGCAAAGATGTTTTATGGCAGCAACAGATTTGACTTTGGAAGAGCCAAGGAAGAGCTCTGGACATCCCTGAGGAGATGCAGCACCTCAGGGGTGCTCAGGTAACAGCTTCAAGATGCTTGGCTTTGCTTTATTTAACACCTACACATCTTGCCTGCTTGCCCTCCACCCTCTGCAGTTTTGGAGAACAAAAAGCAGAAAAGAAATGTAGGGGTTTTTTCCCTCCATTTGGCAACTTTTCTGCATGTCAAGTGTACTCACAGTTCTCTCCTGCCTCCTTCCCCACCCCTTTCCTGCCCTTCTTCCCTGCTCTGATTTCTCCAAGGAATTCCTTGTGCAGGGTCAGTAACAAGGCACTGGGCTTGCCTTTGAAAAATCAGATTAAGAGTTTGGGAAACACACCCTTACTCCTTAAGATGGCCCTGAAATTCACTGTTTTAATTCAGAAGATATTAAAAAAAATAGGTCTTTTAAAAAAAATGATTATTTAATTTTTAGTTAAATGATCAGAAACTAAGTGTGTGACCCCAGTGCTTGGGGAAAGGCACACACTGAAGGCTCTAAATTCCAATAAGGAATTCCAGGACTCCCTCCTAATTCCTGGTTTCACTCTCTGAGCTGTCACAGCTGCCACTAAGATGAAAAACCAGTTTTTCAGGACCAGTAATTGGAAGCAAGGACAGGAAAAGTCATCTTAGAACAACACCACTTCACAGGCTCCCAGGCAGATGACTGGGAAACCACCACCCTGATTCACTTGGAGCTCCACTTGCTCCCTCAACAAGGTTTAAAGGTTTGCACACCCAAGTTTTATGACCTCCTGGAAAGAGCCAAACTGAGCTGGATGTTGGCAAGTCACAGGTTTACCTGGTCACCAGCTTCACCTGGACTGGAGCACACCCCACGAGCTGCCTGCTGAGGATTCCTGCAGCACAGGGATGGAAATATGCCTGGAAAGAACTGACTGATGCTTGACCTAATCTGCAAAATCACCTCTGCTGAGCCCTAAATCCCAAATTACTGGGCAGATTATCACCCAGCAAGCTGCTGTGATCTCTGCTCTTCAGCTGCATCCCTCAGGATGAGCTGGGTAAGCTTCCAGCATGCTGATAACCCCCCCCTCAGTGAAAAGAGCCAGCTGCTGGGGGACAGCAGCAGCCCAGCTAGAAAAGCTGTGTTGACAATGATGTCACCAGGTCAGAAAAGCCCAGAAGCACTGACTGCATCCCCTCCAGCCTGCTTCTTGGAGCACCACAAATGGGTGTGTTAGGTTAAGGGATCTTAAAGCTCATCCAGCTCCAACCCCCTGCCATGGCAGGGACCCCTCCCACCAGAGCAGGTTGCTCAGAGCCCCATCCAGCCTGGCCTGAGAAACTGCCAAGGATGGGGCTGACCCCACCTCTCTGGGCACCCTGGGCCAGGTGAAGGAAAGCTGGCAAGCCTAGCAAGCTGCTCAGCAGAACCAGCACCACATGCAGATCACAACCCTCTAGACATCTACATACCCCTCTATACATCTACATACCCCTCTATACCTCTGAATCTTGTATGGGAGGAGAAAAATGCCTTAGAATTGCCTTTAAAACCCTTATTTTCTATGGAGCTTCCAGAAAAGCTACCTGAAGACAAACAGAAGGTGTGCAGCAGGCACACACACACACACAGAGCAGTCCCAGAAAGTTAGAGGCACTGACACCCCAGTGCCACAGCCAGAAGGTTGTTCCTGCTTCTCTTGTCTCATTCCACTCCAGCTGGATGTTCAAAGTCAACATTCCCACCAAGTTCCAGCTCCAAGAAGAGCTCAGAGCCACAAGGAGAAGGCAGCAGGCAACTCAGCAGCTTCACAACCATCATTCCTCAAGCTTGGAGCTCTGTCTGGTCCAGACCCACCTTCATGCTTCACCAGCCCAAGACAATGCTTGAAGACACCCCTGTCCCACAACAGAACCACATTCCCAGTTGCCAGCTTCACCCTCCTACTGGAAGCAGCATCCAGCAGACAGGCAGGGATGGTGGGAGGGTTTCCCAGCTCAGTGTGTGTAACCTGGTGACTCAGTGGGCACAAACCCTGAGCTTTCTGCAGACAGTGCCAGTGCACATGAGCTGCTGGCACTCTCACCCTCCCCTCAGTGCTTCCATGTGGCAGCCTGTGCACAATCTGCCTTACTCATCACCCAAGAGCAGGTAGGAAATGAAAATGCAGCTTCAAACTGTTTGCTCTGGCTGGTTATTGAGCAGAGAGCACAAGACAGGTAGGTGGGAGAAATCAGGGCAGGTTATTTTTAATAATCCTTCCAATTCACATACAAAGCATCACTTGTCACAGAACCCCCAGAGCACAGCCCCAGGGTGAGATGGACCAGCAGGGGTTAGAGCAGCAGCTACAACTGGGAGAATCCCTGGGATGCTTCACACAGATCTGCAGGCACCTAAAGGCCACAGTGTTGCCCTGTTGACAGCTGAATTCTTTTCCTTTCACTCCAAATTTCCCTCTGCAGGACAGTTTTCCACACATCCTACCCCACAATCTGGGTTAACATGGACACAAACTCCAAGCCAAAGCACTCACCTGCCCAGCAACACCCCCTGTTATTTTCTCCACTTGTTTAATATTGATTTTTTTGCACAGGGAAGCTTTGATTCTAAATTTAAGGAAAATAAATCCATTTGTCAACAACACTTCAGTAGAGCCAGGGTGTGCACTGGAAGCTCAGTGTCCTGAGACCTGATTTATTTGGTTGTAACCAGAAATCTATATTTGACTGAAGTCAACAGGCTTTAACTGTTAGGAAAGCTGGAAAAAACTGCTCATTTATTCCCTGGAATCACCAGCAAGGTTTCCTTGCAGGTATTGCAGCCAGACAGCAGCTGCACAACAGCCCTCCCCTGGGATTGTGCTACCTTGTCCAAGGCTCAACATCATGATTATCGTGGCTCTGAGACATAAATAATCAAAAGATTACTATAAGCAGCACATTGAGTCTTGCTGCTCAAAGCAAGACAAAAACAAGCTCCAAAAAATCAGTCAAAAAATAATAAAAAAAAAAT